>JAJOOR010086815.1:0-34724 GCA_036250505.1 Solanum acaule | reverse complement strand
CGAAAGTTTGATGCAAGAAACCTTCAATTCGAAACCCTAGCTCCAACTTGACCTTTGCCTTCAATGGTGTTCTAGAGAGAACCCCCTTTTTTTTTTTTGAAGAATGAATTAAAACAAACCTTTTTAAAAGTTTTAATACCATGTATAGAAATTAGAAATAATATAAAATATACCCACTTTTTAATTTAACTAAAATTAATATTTACGAAAATGCCTCTTGCCTACATGGACCTACCAAATAAAACTAAGGCAAAGTCCAATTTTTATTTTGGAAAATTTCATAACTCCAATTTATGCTTAAAGTTTAAAAATTCATACGTTAGGCTCTAGTTTCACCTATCTATTTTTAGGGTCGCTACAATAAGCAAGTCAATACCACATTATAAACATGCAAAATACCGAATATATACAATATCGATTATCACATGCTCAATTAAATATACACCATTATGCAAATCATTGGTCCTCTAATGGAACCCAAACCCAAACAATTAGCATACCAGAACGTGGTACTGGATCCAATAATTATGCCGGAACATGGCAACCGATCCCACAGTTATGTCGGAACATGGTAACCGATCCAAGTTCGTTATGCCAGAACGTGGCAACCGATCCCTTCAATACACCACAATCACAATCACAAGTAAAATTCTTAATATCACACATTTAAGTCATGATTCATGGCATTCCTCATTCATTTATCTCATTTTTACAAGTGTGATCAATAATGCAGCATTTATATACATGCAAGTAACATAATGAAGCAAGAACAACATACATCACACAATCCTAGAATTATCACCATCAACTAAAATGGATTTAATCATCACGCACATCATGCAAACCCTAATTCGACCATACTCAGCCCTAATTCATTGTATAAGGTTTCTTTTTAAGGTCGAATTATAGATCATTCGGTTCACGAAGGCCTACGCATAAATCCTACCATTGATTTACATATATTACGCAGGGAGCACATATTTAAAGTACTCAATTCATAAGACCTAGCCTACCAGGGCTCCAAGCAGATGCACAAAATTTTGGTCTTCGATTCTTGTTTTTGGAATTTTATGACGGTGATCTTGATAAAAAATTCTCAATCCATCGACAACTTCATGCTAGAAATCTCTCTCCTTTCTTCCCAAGCTTCGAGCAGCTTTTCTGAGGTTTTTAGCGTGTTTTATGACTAATTTAGGTATTTTAGGAAGATGGAAAAATAAGATTTCTCATATTTACATTCTGCCTAGCTTATCCCGCCCTGGCGCCAATATATCCCACTATGGCGGCACCGCCCTAGCGGCATCTGGCCCGCTCTAGAGGGACATGGCCCGAAATTTTTCCCTGATTTTTGTTTCTCTTAAATAATGACGGTTCGCCTCGTTACACCATATAAGGCCTCAATTAGAGACATATTGATACTTGAGTAATAACTGTTATTGTAAGTAAACTCAATCAATGGGAAATAGTCATCCCAACTACCCTTAAAACAATCACACAAGCCCTTAACATGTTTTCCAATGTTTGGATAGTACGATCTGCTTGCCCATCGGTTTGGGGATGAAAGGCCATGCAAAGCTTAACTTTTGTGCCAAGACCCCTTTGGAATGATTTCCAAAACTGTGAAGTGAATTTGGTACCACGATTGGATATAATGGACAAAGGCACTCCATGCAACCTTACCATTTCTCTCAAGTATAACTTGGCATAGTCCTCCGTTGAGTAGAAAATGAGCCGATTTCGTCATCCGATCTACTATCACCCAAATCAAATCATGTTGTCAGTGGGTGCGAGGCAAACCAACAATAAAGTCCATATTCAAGTCTTCCCATTTCCAAGTAGGAATGCTAATAATTTGGGACAAATCTCCCGTTTCTGATGCACAATTTCACATGTTGGAAATTTGGACACTTAGCCACAAATCTCGCAATATCTTTTTTCATCCCATTCCACAAATAGGCCTCCCATTAATCACGGTACATATTGGTGGCTCCCAGGTGTATGGAATACCATTAACTATGGGCTTCTATTAGGATTTGTTCCCTCAAGTCATCCATATTTGGAATACATAATCGACCTTGGTATATAAGTATACTATCTCCCCCTTGGGAGAAAGCCTCAACGGATTTCTTAAGCACCACCTCTTTTAATTCTACCAAAATTGGATCAAGACCTTACTTGGCTTTCACATTTGCCACAAAAGATGATTCTGACCCATTGTGAACCATAACACCACCCCTGGTGGAGTCCACTAACTGAACACCTTAACATCTCAAACCAACTCTTTCTTTTCTTCTTCAATATGGGTGACACTACCCATAGACAATCGATTAAGAGAATCTACCACCATATTTGCTTTTCCAGGGTGATAGAGAACACTCATGTCGTAATTATTCAATAACTCAACCCACCTTCTTTGGTGAAGATTTAAATCATTCTGATTAAACAAATATTGCAAACTCTTGTCGCTAGTAAACACATCTACATGTACTCCATACAAATAGTATCTCCAAATCTTTAAGGCAAAAATGATCACTGCAAACTCAAGGTCGTGAGTAGGATAATTTTTCTCATGGATTATAAGTTTCCTTGGGGTATAGGCAATAACTTTCCCATTTTACATAAGCACATACCCTAGCTCAATTATCGAGGTATTATAATAAACAACAAAACAATTCGTCCCTTCTGGTAAGGTCAACCCCAGAACAAAAGTAAGTCTATCCTTCAACTCTTGAAAACTCTTTTCACACGCTTCAGACCATATGAACTTACCCTTCATTTGAGTCAAAGCCATCAAAGGAGGGGCAATCAAAGAGAATCCTTCAACAAACCTTCTATAGTAACCGGCTAAACCCAAGAAACTTCTAATATTCGAAGGATTTAGAGGTCAAGGCCAGCTCTTGACTGTATCTGTTTTCCATGGATCTACCTCAATACCTTTACTTGAAACTGTAACACCCCAGAAACTAGTATGTTGAACTTGAGGGTTCTAGAGCCTTTCGTAAGAATTTTGGAGAGTGGTATGAGGATTAAAAATCACAAAATGACTCCCGTACTTAGAATGGAGGTTTTAGGGGCAAAACGTTGAGGTACGACCCCCCAAGGACAAACCAAAGGGGTCCTTGAGGAGGACCCGAATACAGCCCCCAAAACTGCCAAATTGCAGCCACCCATGATTACCATCTACTGGCCGTGGATGGACCCACGCCCCGTAGGTGGGGGTCCTGGGTCAAGGACTGCAATAGGCCTGCAAGTTTGAGCTTCAGGTATAGTCCACGAAGGTGCAGCACGAGTCATGACCCTACCCATGGTTCGTGGGTTGGGGATCCGTTGGTCCTGGCAGATTTTTTCAGATTTTAGTTTTAAGTTGAGTGTTTGGGAATTGATTTGTTAATTAATTAGGGGTTAAGGGAGGTCGGTTAGTTAGTTATTATACCTCCTATATAAACCTAATACACCACTAACCTAATTCATTAGCTCATTCATATAAGAACCCCAAATCCTCTCCAAATATTCTCTCTATAGAAGCGAAGAAGAAGGAGAAGAAGAAGAAGAAGAGGGGCTGCAGCTAGGGTCAAAATTCATTGATTCAAGTTTTCTTTAGGGATTTGAAAAGAGGTATGTTTGGATTATTCATCTATGGGTTCTTCCCCCATAGAGCCCCCTTAGTTTTCCCCCAATTGTAAAGGCAAAAACCCAAATCTAGCTAGGGTTGTTCTTGCATTATGGGTAAGGCTTAGGTATGATTCAAATCTAGTGGATAATACCTAATAATGATTGTATTGACATAGAATTGTGATATTATGATGAATTCATGTTATTTCTATGGTATACCCTAGTCTATTTGATGAATGTGATATTTTGTGAGATTATGCCATTATAGGTGAAAGTGATGATTCATGTATGATCTTTCTAAATCAATGTCATGTGCAGTAATGGTTCAAAGTTAGGAACATATAATAATCAATTGAACTAGACTTTATTGTATATGATGAATCTTGATATGCAAAGTTAGAATTGAACCTTTATGATCAATTATGACTAGAATCACCTAGTAATGATGAATATGATTATAATACCTTAAATCTAGGTATAAAGATGGTAATAAGAAGTAAAGCTTTGCGAAAGAGGCTTGAAGCCACGAGTGTTGGTCACTAGGGTTTGAAGGTAAATCCAATATGATGAACTATGAATGTTAAGGCTTTGAGAGTAAATTCTATATGTGAGATTAGGAGATTAAAGTATAGAATTGTGGTATAAGGTCTATACCTACCCAATCTACATTATGAGAGCTTAAGTGCACAAAGTGATAGAATCACTTGAGTCATGAGGATACCAATGTGTAATGTAGAATTCTAGATATGGTATTATGCATGAATATTATATTACATGAAAGGTTCTCTCACATAGAATGATTCTAGGTTGAAAGGTTTGCTCACATAAAATGAATCTAAGTCTTTGGACTATAAAATGTGATGAGGCTTGTGGTGATTCCCATAAATGACCTTTACATGATAGGAATGTTGGGTGAGTTCCTTTATTCCTAATTAGTTAGTTATGGGGAATGTGAGGTGATTACCCTTCATATATGTGTGACTCCCAAGGCAAGCGGTGATTACCCATTAGCCTTAATGTTGGTCGTGCAGGCGATTACCTATGATCCGTATGTGGTGATGCGGAGGCGAATACCTATATTCCTCTAATAATGAACATGGAGGCGAATACCTATGATTCATGATATGTATGACCAGAGGTGAATACCCTTGTCTTTATGATTCCATGATATGTGTGGCTTGAGGTGACTTCCCTTGTCCTTCATGATGAACTAAGCATTTATGCCTTGAGGTGAATCCCCCTTTCATTTATAAACATGAGCATGATAAGTTTAGATAGTAGGTCTAGATACCTCTCCACTCCATGCATGACTAAGAGGTGATGACCCTTCTCTTTATGATGTTAAGAGATGATGAACATGAATGATGAACCTAAGTGTCTAACTTAGCATGGGTAGGATTATGGGGTCTTGTTCATCCATGGAATGAGCTTGCCTTAAGGTGACTCATGAGGTGTTTCTCTTAAATGATGTATGCTTAGATAGGATTGTGCTATAGTTGCCTTCCTTGACATGATATGATTGAATAAGGTGATAGTTCCCTTGTCTATATGAAGTAAGCTAGTAATGAGACCAAACTAGGGTAAATATGACTATAATGACCTCAAGGTTATGCTTAGTGTGAAGGGCATTATGGGATGCCTTTCATACATTGCACAAGTGTTCTTTGAGGTTACTTAGGAGTATGGTTCCCTTATGGTAAGAATAGTTTAAGAGTTGACCATGTATATAGGCTTTGATTAAGATGACCAAAAAGGGATACTTGGCTTGGGTGGTATTATGGGATGCTATTCATGCTTTGTACTTATATGTTTTTGAGGTTACTTAAGAATGGTTTTATTATGGTAGAGATGACTAAGAGCCAATTATGCTTATGTGATGCCTATGTTGAAGACTTGGCTTATTATGATTATGACTTATCTCCTATTCTCATTAACTATGTCTTATGTTGACCTACGTTTATATGATGCATATGTTGGAGATTATGCTATGACTATGATGATTATGCTTGGATTATGTTATTATCTCTTATGTTTATGTCTTATGTTGACTAACCATCTTGAGATGCTCTTATGGTGTTGTGCTAGCTATCATACTTGGTACATTTTATACTAACGCATATTGCTTACATTCTAATCAAATATAGGGTTTTGGAGTTTGGGTTGCTCTAGAGGCTAGGTTTCTAAGGTGCAAGAAGATTTGAAGATTTGGTGAGTCCTCATAGCTTCGAGGACAAATCCATTGTTCCTTTATGTCATTTCTTTATGTCTTAGACTTTGTATGGTCTACATCCCAAGACCTTTATTCAAGAGTTTAATAGATGGTTTGAGACAAAGGTTTTGTAAAGACTTCTGCTTGCTTTTATGAAAAATGAGTTTAATTGTAAAAGTTTTAAACTTTCCCGTATTTTGTTTCTATTACCTATTTTATGATGCTAGGCTTGTATGAGACCCCTTTGGGGTCAAGTACGCCTTGTTACGTCTAGGGGGTACCCCTGGGTTGTGACAAACTTGGTAATCAGAGCACAAGATTTAGAATGGTTCTAGGATTGTCTCAAACAACATCTAGTAGAGTCCTATTCATAAATGTGAAGCGTGCCACAGTTCTGTATACGAGGCTATTGGATGCTTAGGAAACTTCACTTCTTCATTCTCTAGGTCGTGCCATAGAGTCTAGCTTTCGTAGGCCCTTCTTCTAATATGTCCCCTACGCTTTTTCAGGGTATGGCTAATACAAGGGCAAATGCTAGGAGAAATGAGAAAGGAAATAAAGAGCAAGAGGCTCCTCCCCAAGGTTCCCAAGAGCCTCAAGTTCATCAAGCTCCTAATGATGAGGGGTCTATGACAAATGTGGAAATAAGGTCGGCTCTCCAAACATTTACTCAAGACATGACGGCTCAAGTCAATAGGGATGTTGGGGCCCATATGAACCCTAATGTGAGCACTATGGCTTCTAAGTTGATGGATTTTGTGAGGATGAGTCCAACGGTGTTTCTTGGTTCCAGGGTAGGAAAGGATCCCAAGAGTTTGTGGATGAGGTGTATAAGGTAGTTGATGCTATGGGGGTGACTTCTATAGAGAAAGCAGAGCTAGCCTCTTACCAATTAAAGGATGTGGCCCAAGTGTGGTATACTCAATGGAAGAGGAATGGGCCGATAGAAGCGGGTCCCATAGATTGGGAGGTGTTCAAGAAAGCATTCCTTGATAAGTTCTTTCCCCTAGAGTTGAGGGAGGCTAAAATGCAAGATTTTATCAACCTTAGGCAAGGTAGCATGAGTGTACAAGAGTATTCCCTAAAGTTTACTCAACTCTCTAAGTATGCTTCAACTTTAGTGGAAAATTCAAGGGCTGAGATGAACCAATTCATGATGGGAGTATCCAAATTATCAGAAAATGAATGTCGTGTGGTAATGCTTAAAGATGATATGGATCTCACGTCCTATGGTTTTTGCCCAACGAATGGAAGAGTCAAAACTTAAGAAAGAATCTAAGGAGAAAAAGAGGTCTAGATTGGATGATGATGAGCCCTTGGATGATGAGTCGGATGGACATGGTTACCGTAAGTTTAGACGAAAGTTCCCCGGGAAAGGTCCCTCAAGTACTCCTAGGTTCAACCAAAAGAGGGTGTCTAACCCCAACTCTCAAGAAGAGGGTAGTGAGATTCTAGTACCGGGATGTAGTAAGTGTGATAGGAGGCATGAGGGTGAATACTTAGCGGGTTCTAATGTTTGTTTTGGTTGTGGTGAGTTGGGCCACAAGATAAGGCATTGCCCTAAGATTGCTAGAAATGAAGAAGATAGTCGTCGTCGGTCCAAACCCTACCCTTCCTCCGGTCCACTTGGTTTGGGTGGCAAGGCTCCAAGGAAGAATAGATCTTAAGTTCTACAATTAGAGAAGATCAAGAGTGATATCCTCATATCCCTTTCGGTATGTGTTTTATGCTTTAGTAATTTCTGGATTTCTTGTCTTTGGTTACTTGTTATCATAGACTTTGATGTTGTGTTTGGTATGAATGATGTTCCATTGTTTCCCTTATGTTATGAAAGATGTTTAGAAGAAATTGTGTAGGCTTACTCCCAAGGGGAAGATAGTATGCCTATCTAGCAAAGTTTTTGGTGTGGTTATGTTAGTTGATGGTAGAACCTGACTTAGTCATGATGAGTTTTGAGATTTGTTGAGAGATTGGTTGAATAGGGTGTTTAAATAATGCCAAAAAGGGTTGAGTGTATAAACTCCTCTGAGAAGGGTACAAGTGTAATTTACCATGGTTTAGAATCACCTTGTGTGATGGATGTGAAAGCTTAGTGATGATTTGCTCCGACCTTAGAATTGAAAGAAGTGATGCTTAAAAGATTTGGTATAGGCTTTCTCCCAAGGGAGAGATAATGTGCTTAGATAGCAAGGTCGTTGAGTACCCTTGATGTTTATGAATTAGGTTTGCTTGAAATTCTCACCTTGAGTGGTGTTAGTGAGGTTGCTTGTGAGTTAGTTTCTTAAAGAGAACCTTTCTAAATTAAAAGTACCGGTAGAAGTCGTAGACCGGCAAGTTAAGAAATAGAAGAACAAAGGAGTTGTTCCAAGAAGTTGTAGGAGTGATCTTTTAAGGGTTTAGTTGAGGGTGCTACTTGGGAGGCCTAGGGCCAATGAGAAGTCACAATATCCTCATCCGACTTCCTTGTATTCCTCCTTTAGCATTTAAGATCTTGAGATTTTAAGTTCCTCTTGGTTTACTTTTATATGAAGTCATGTGTAAATAGTATGTTTCCATGATTTCCCTATGTGCATGTTCATGGAAATGCTTAGGTCTTGTTAGAAATGACTTATATGCATTATTTTCCTCATGTTGTAGTGTATTTGAGTAAATTTTCATATAGACCTCATGAGATGAATATATGAGCATGCCTTAGTTTTGGGAGTTGAAAGATTCCTCCTTAAAAATATGCTTTTGAGAGTAAATTGCATTTAGGCTCCAAGTGTGTGTGTTGAGCATGTTTTAGCTAAGAGATGTTAGTTCCTCCTTGAAATGAGTAAATATGAAATTTTCATGCTTTTTGGGTTGGCAGATGTAGCTCCTACTCCCTTGTGTTACATGGAATATGTTTAGCTCGGAATTGAAGTTTCATGTTTGGTTATGTGCATTTAGATGTATTGCATGCATAATGGGCTGCTAGTCTAGAGTTGTAACTTTAAGAAGTGTTTAGAATCATCATTCGAGAACGAACGATCCCAAGGGGGAGATATTGTAGCACCCCGGAAACTAGTATGTTGAACTAGTAGGTTCTAGAACCTTTAGTAAGAGTTTTGAAGTGTGGTATGAGGATTAAAAATCACAAAATGACTCCCGTACTTAGAATGGAGGTTTTAGGGGCAAAACGTCGAGGTACAACCCCCCAAGGACCAACCAAAGGGGTCCTTGAAGAGGACCCAATGCAGCCCCCAAAACTGCCAAATTGCAGCCACCCACGATTGCCATCTACTAGCCGTGGATGGACCCACGCCCCGTAGGTGGGGTTCGTGGCTCAAGGCCTGCAACAGGCCTGCAAGGTTGAGCCTCAGGTTCAATCCACGAAGGTGCAGCAGGAGCTGTGACCCCACCCACGGTCCGTGGGTGGGGGATCCGTAGGTCATGGCAGATTTTCAGATTTTAGTTTTAAGTTAAGTGTTTGGGAATTGATTAGTTAATTAAATAGGGGTTAAGGGAGGTCGGTTAGTTAGTTATTTTACCTCCTATATAAGCCTAATACACCCCTAAAATAATTCATTAACTCATTCATCTAAGAACCCATACCCCAAACACTATCCAAATATTCTCTCTTGAAGAAAAGAAGAAGAAGAAGAAGAGGGGCTGCAGCTAGGGTCGAAATTCACCATTGATTCAATATTTGATTAGGGCTTTGACAAGAGGTATGCCTATCTTATTCATCTATGGGTTCTTCCCACATAGATGCCCCTTAGTTTTCCCACAATTGTAAAGGCAAAAACCCAATTCTAGCTAGGGTTGTTCTTATACTGTGGGTAGGGCTTAGGTATGATTCCAATCTAGTGGATAATACCTAATTATGACTGTATGACATTGAATTGTGATATTATGATGAACTCATGTGATTTATATGGTAAACCCTAGTCTATTTGATGAATGTGATATTTTGTGGGATTATGCCATTAGAGGTGAAATTGAAGATTCATGAGTGATCTTCCTAAATCATGTCATGTGTAGTAATGGTTCAAAGTTACGAACATATAATCATCAATTGAACTAGACTCTATTATATATGATGAATCTTGATATGTAATGTAAGAATTGAACCTTTATGATCAATTATGACTATAATCACCTAGTAATGATGAATATGATTATAATACCTTCAATCTAGGAATAAAGATGCTAATAAGAAGTAAAGCTTTGAGAAAGAGGCTTGAAGCCAAGAATGTTGATCACTAGGGTTTGAAGGTAAATCCAATATGATGAACTATGAATGTTAAGGCTTTGAGGGTAAAGTTTATATGTGAGATTAGAAGATTAAAGTATAGAATTGTGGTAGAAGTCCTATACCTACCTAATCTACATTATGAGTGCTTAAGTGCAAAAAGTGATAGAATCACTTGAGTCATGAGGATACCAATGTCTAATGTAGAATTCCAGATATGGTATTATGCATGAATATGATATGACATGAAAGGTTCTCTCACATTGAATGATTCTAGGTTGAAAGGTTTGCCACCTAAAATGAATCTAAGTCTTAGGACTATGAAATGTGATGAGGCTTGTGGTGATTCCACTAAATGACCTTTATATGATAGGAATGTGGTGTGAGTTCCCTTATTCCTAAATAGTTAGTTATGGGGAGTGTCAGGTGATTACCCTTCATATATGTGTGACTCCCAAAGCAAGCAATGATTACCCATTAGCCTTTATGATGGTCATGGAGGCGATTACCTATGATCCTTATGTGGTGATGTGGAGGCGAATACCAACATTACACATTAAAATGGATATGAAGGCAAATACCCATATCACCTTAAATTGAATATGGAGGCAAATACCTATATTCCTCTAATAATGAACACGGAGGCAAATACCTATGATTCATGATATGTGTGACTATAGGTGAATACCCCTGTCTTTATGATTCCATGATATGTGTGGCTTGAGGTGACTTCCAGTGTCCCTCATGATGAACTAAAAATTTACACATTGAGGTGAATCCCCCTTGCATTTATGAACATCAGCATGATAAGTTTGGATAGTAGGTCTAGATACCTCTCAACTTCATGCATGACTAAGAGGTGATTGCCCTTGTCTTTATGATGTTAAGAGATGATGAAAATGAATGATGAACCTAAATGTCTAGCTTAGCATGGGTAGGATTATGGGGTCTTGTTCATCCATGGAACGAGCTTGCCTTAAGGTGACTCATGAGGTGTTTCTCTTAAATGATGTATGCTTAGATAAGATTGTGCTATAGTTGCCTTCCTTGACATGATATGATTGAATAAGGTGATAGTTCCCTTGTCTATATGAAGTAAGCTAGTAATGAGACAAACTAGGGTAAATATGACTTTGATGACTTCAAGGTTATGCTTAGTTTGAAGGGTAGTATGGGATGCCTTTCATACATTGCACAAGTGTGCTTTGAGGTTACTTAGGAGTATGGTTCCCTTATGGTAAGAAGAGTTTAAGAGTTCACCATGTATATAGGCTATGATTAAGATGACCAAAAAGGGATACTTGGCTTGGGAGGTATTATGGAATGCTATTCATGCTTTGCATTTGTATGCTTTTGAGGTTACTTGAGAATGGTTCTCTTATGTTAGAGATGACTAAGAGCCAATTATGCTTATGTGATGCTTATGTTGAAGACTTGGCTTATTATGATTATGACTTATCTTTTATGCTCATTAACTATGTCTTATGTTGACTTATGTTTATATGATGCTTATGTCGGAGATTATGCTATGACTATGATGATTATGCTATGACTATGTTATTATCTCTTATGTTTATGTCTTATGTTGACTAACCATTTTGAGATGCTCTTATGGTGTTGTGCTAGCTATCATACTTGGTACATTATGTACTGACGCATATTGCCTACATTATAATCAAATGTATGGTTTTGAAGATTGAGTTGCTTTGGAGGCTAGGTTGCTATGGTGCAAGAAAAGTTGATGATTTGGTGAGTCCACATAGCTTTGAGGACAAACCCATTGTTCCTTTTATGTCATTTCTTTATGTTTTAGACTTTGTATGAGCTGTGTCCCAAGACTTTTATTCAAGAGTTTAATAGATGGTTTGAGACAAAGGTTTAGTAAAGACTTCCACCCGCTTTTATGAAAAATGACTTCGATCGTAAAAGTTTAAAATTTACCCGTATTTTGTTTCTATTACATATGTTATGATGGTAAGGGCTTGTATGAGACCCCTTCGGGGTCAAATAGTCCATCTTACATCTAGGGGTACCCCTGGGTCGTGACAGAAACAATGTGACCATGGAAAGCTACGGACCTTAACCAAAATTCACATTTGCTAAACTTTGCAAACAGTTGTTGGTCCTTAAGAATTTGCAACACGATCCTCAAATGATCAACATGCTCATTCTTACTCCTAGAATATATCAAAATATCATCAATGAACGCAATCACAAACATTTCAAGGTACTGTCTAAACACCCTATTCATCAAATCCATAAATGCTGCCGGAGCGTTTGTCAACCCAAACGACATTACCAAAAACTCATAATGACCAAACGAATTTCAAAAAGCTATCTTTGGAATGTCATCTTGCTTCACCCTAATTTGGTGATAACCCAATCGGAGATCAATCTTAGAGAAATAACTTTCTCCTTGAAGTCGGTCAAATAAATCATCTATCTTTGGAAGAGAATACTTATTCTTAATGATCACCGTGTTCAACTGGCGATAGTCGATACACATCCAAAAAGAACCGTCTATCTTTCTAACAAACAAAACTGGAGCACTGCATGGAGAGATACTTGGTCAGATGAAACCCTTATCCAACAATTCTTTTAATTGTTCTTTCAACTCCTTAAGTTTTGCCATAGACATACGGTAAGGACGAATAGAAATAGGTTGTGTATCTTGGAGAAGGTCAATACAGAAGTCTATTTCCTGCTCGGGAGGAATATCGACTAAGTAATCTAGGAATACTTCCAGAAACTCATTAACAATGGGACCGACTTGAGAGTAGGGTTCGAAATCTACATCCCTCACCCTAACTAGATGGTAAATGCAACCCTTAGAGATCATCTTTCTAGCTTTAAGATAAGAGACGAAATAACCCTTAGGCATAAAATTTCCCCCCTTCGACTCTATGATAGGCTCATTTGGAAATTGAAACTTGTCTACACAAGTTCTACAATCGATAGAAGCGTAACATGAGTGCAGCCAATCCATACCCAAGATAACGTCGAAATCTAACATATTAAGCTCTACCAAGTCAAAAAGAGTAACTCTATGACACAAGGAAACGAGACACTTTCTATAAACCCTCTTAGCCACAACAGAATCACCAACAGGCGTAGATACAGAAAATGGATCTAACAACACATTCGGAAGAACATCAAACCTCATAGTCACATATGGCGTCCCAAAAGACAAGGTAGCACCGGGATCAAGTAAAGCATAAATATCAAGTTGTAAAACATTCAACATACCGGTAACCACATGGGGAGATCCCTCTTGTTCACTATGAGTCTTAAGTGCATATAATCGGTTTTGCTTAGGAGTATTGGAACCGGCACCACTAGTAGTAGCTTGTTTGCCCTCTCTTCCTTTAGCCGTAAGTATTGGGAAATCCCTCATTTTGTGACCACTTTTACCACAACCAAAGCAACCATCCGTGCCGGCTAGGCACTTACCCTCGTGCTTCCTTCCATACTCAGTACAATTGGACTTGGACAATGAAGATCCACTACCAATACCTCCTTAGGCTTAGGGTTAGATACCCTATCTTGGTTTAACTTATGAGGAGCATTGGAGGAACCTTGACCGGAAAACCTTTGTCAGAATCTAGGACGACCTTGTCCATCGGACCTTGCATGAGAGAAATTTCCATCGCCGGTCTTAGCCCTTGTTACCGCTCTAGACTTTTCCTTAAGTTTCTCCTCCTCAATATGTTGTGCATGCACCATGAGACGAGAGATGTCCATGTCATTAATGAGCATAGCGGTTCCGTACTCTTTAACTACCATTTCTGACACACCCAAAACAAACTTACTCATCTTAGCCCTTGAATCATCAACGATAGTTGGAGCATACTTTGACAATTGAGTGAACTTTATTGCATATTCCCTCACACTCATACTTCCTTGTCGAAGGTTATGGGAAAGAATCTATCAAGAAAAATGACCTTAAACTTCTCCCAATCAAGAGGACCCGCATATTTTGGTCTCCCTTCCTTCCATTGGTTATACCATATTTGAGCCACACATTTTAGTTGATAAGAGACCAACTCTTCCTTTCCCACCGGCGTAACTCTCATGATCATGAAAACCTCATAGACCTCATCAATGAACTCTTGAGGATCTTCCTCAACCTTAGAACCATGAATCTCCGGAGGATTCATCCTTGTGAAGTCCCTCACTCTAGAAGCCATCGTATCCATATTTGGGTTCACGGGAACCACAACCACCCTATTGGCTTGGGCCGTTACAGGTTAAACCAATACTTGAAAAGCAACCCTAAACTATGCATTCGGTACTTGCTCGTCCAAAGGATGGACCAGAACTTGAGGAGCTTGGGGAGGAGCTTCTTGTTTCGCCTTCTCCCTAACATTCCTTTTAGTATAAGCTCTTTGAGTCGCCATATCCTGAAGAACATAGGATAAGGTTTATGAGTGAAACCTTATAGAGTTGAACTTTATCGCACGACTTAATAGTAATGAAAGAAGTCGAGTTTCCTAATCATCTTGTAGCCTCTCATTCATAAATGTGGCACACTTCACACTAATGAAAATGACTCTACTAGATGTGGCTGATGAGAGTGTCACGAACCTGGGGTACCCCCTCGATGTAACAAGGCGTATAGAACCTCGAAGGACTCCATACAAGCCACTTAGTCGTCATAACATAAGAAATAGAACAATTTAGAGTAAAATAATATTTAAAGTCTAAAGTTTTTCATAAAAGAAAGAGGAAGTCTAGACACTTTGTCTCATCATAGCCATCTATTACAATAGTGAAATAAATAGGGCCTAGACCATACGACATGTTAAAAAAGGGAAAGTACATGAAAGCAACTAGACATAGCAAAGTCCGTCCTCGAACAATGAGGACTCACAAAGCTTGGGAAAACAACAAATCCAAGCTCTAGCCACAAGAATGATCACCTCGAGTACCAGACCCTACACTTGGGAAAAATGTAGGTTAAAGTAGGCGTTAGCACAAAAATGCAGTTAGTGTGGTAGCCATGCATAAAAACATATGAAGCATGTAAAAAGGGACATTTCATTTGAGAGCATGCAATTTACCAAATGCAAACATCATCATAGAGATAGTTGGAAAACATAAGTCATAACATCATCTTCAATGCAAAGTAGCAACATCTTTAAATCCTTTGAACACTCATGGGATACTTCTTCAAGCATGCCTTAGTTCATCATTAAACATCTTGTTATTGTGGGAAATAAACCTTAACCAACATGAGACCATGTGAGCTTTAACATGGAATCCGATGACTCCCACACCGAAAAGGGTTGGTCTACTTTCCTAAGGTAGAATCGGTAACTCTTAGCTTAGGTAGATCCACTAGCTAGATATCCTACGGGAGCACGTAGTTTATTGGATAAGGAGATTGTTACTAGAAAGCCGGCCTTATTATGCAAGAGCTTTCATCTCAAGAGATTGCTTCTAGAAACTGGCCTTACTACGAGAGAGTTCCCATCTCATACAAAATCTACTTAGTGCTAAGCATTAAATTCCCACGGAGTAGTTAATTCTTTATTTACATCATTACTCATGAAAGGGTTCCCTTGACCTACAAATTCAAGGTTCATCATTAGAGTAACTCTTTTTAGTTATTCATGAAAGGGTGCCCTTGGCCTACCGATTACATCATTAACTTAACTCATTTAGACTATGCGTGAGCAACTATCACCATCCATGATCTATTTATGATGGTGCTTTAGCCTTTGATTCAATTAGGTAAGAAAGCTTTTCAACCTTACAATCTTCATTATATGAGAAAACCTTTCACATTATGTACATTATGAATTCATGAGAATAACCATTCAATCAGCCCACAACAACAACATAATCATTAACACTTCACTCTCAAAGTGTTCTTAAAGCATTTACATAAACTTCATAAAACATGCATAATCTCATACTTTACCTCCTTGAGGTTCAAAACATAATTTCAATCAACACAGCTAGAATTAAAGCATAAGACATGGATATCATTATAATTCATGTGATTCTTTCACCTCATGCATTGATTCATAAAATTCCTCTTTCAACAACAAACACACAAATTGAATCATCAACTTTAAGAAATATGGGTATTCCATGGGTTCTTGGGGATACATCATAAAACTCATAGGAAATCATCAATTCATGCTTATAATAACATAATTCAACCATTAGAATCAAGTTTGAAAGGAACCTATGAATTAGGAATCAAACCCTAACAATTGGGGATTTCTATCTTTTGAAATTGGATATTTTGAGAGGACGCCATGGATGAAAGCTATCCATGGATGAATACTACCATACCTTAATCACAATGCCCACAAAAGCTTGAAGATTGGGAGATTTGATCTTGACCTAGCTTTAATTTCCTTCTTCTTCTTCCACCTTCTAGAGAAAGAATATTTTAGAGGAGTTTTGGGTTTTCTTCTGGGTTTTGAGAGAATGACTTGAATGAGGGATTTTGGGGGTTAAAAATGCTTATATAGGTGTTTTAGACTTAGGCAAAACGATACCACTTCAATTCAATTAAAACTAGAAAAGACCCTTAAGACCCTAACTTAATAGACCATGCCTAACCCATGAAACCATGACTAACAGACCGTGGATGGACCTACGGTCCATCGTGATCAAGCGTCGTTTGTGGTCAGAGATTTTCGATCCATTCACGACTCCCCCAACCACGAGCTGTGGACCCTTCCATGAGGCGCGGTTCACTGCTTCTGGCAGTGTCCTTGGTACCTTACCCACGACGCCACCTACGGGGAGTGGGTCCTACCACGGAGAATGGTTGTCCCACGTGGGTAACACTGTAGGTTCTCAAAAATTTGCTAGGTTTCCATCTTTAGGCTACGCGGTGTTACAATATCTCCTCTTTGGGATCATTTCTCCCCGAATGAGATTCTAAGTATGTTTCAAAATGAAAAGATTCAAGACTAGCAGCGCATCATGCATGCAACTCATCTAAATGCACACAACTAAAGAGGATCTTCATCTCCAAGCTAAACATACTCAATGTACCATAAGGAAGTAGGAACTATACCTAACAACCCAATATGCAAGAAATTTTCAGATTTCTCATGTTCAAGGGGAACTATCATCTCCAACTCAAAAACAATGCTCTTCACAATGTCATGGAGCTCATATGCAATTCAATCTCAAAAAGCAAAAATTCAAGGAGGGGATCTCCACTCCGAGTCAAGGCATGTTCTGCAACTCATCTCATGAAGTCTATAAGCAACTCATACTTAATACTCAACAACATGAGGAAAATAATGCACAAAAGCCATTTCTTTCAAAACTTAAGCTTTTTCATGAACATGCAAAAATCTAAGGAAATCATGGAAAAACATAAAACACACATGACTTCAAACACAACCAAACCAAGAGGAAATTCATTACCTCAAGCTAGAGAAGGGAAAAGATGAGGATACCGGGACATCATATCAACTTCGGCCTCCCAAGTAGCACCCTCAACTAGATGGTTTCTCCATAACACTTTCACATAAACAACTTCTTTGTTCCTTAATCTCTTAACTTGCTTGTCTAGAATTTCAACCGGAACTTCTTCATCAGAAACGTTCTCTTTCACTTCTAACTCTTCTAGGGGAACTATGGATTTCGAATCTCCAACACACTTTTTCAACATAGAGACATGGAAAACCGGATGCACCGACGCCAACTCATTTGGCAAATCAAGCTAATATGCAACCTTAACAACAC
This sequence comes from Solanum acaule, assembly GCA_036250505.1. NCBI lineage: Eukaryota > Viridiplantae > Streptophyta > Magnoliopsida > Solanales > Solanaceae > Solanum > Solanum acaule. Next base: position 16,968 of record JAJOOR010086815.1, on the reverse strand, counting down.
GCCTTAAAATTTGATATGGGCCTACGATATGGGGATTGAGTTTCCCTTTCTTACCAAACCTCATTACACCCTTCATGGGTGATATTTTCAAATAAACTCAGCAAGCACATCAACTTCAAGGTCTCTCCTTCTAACATCGGTATATGACTTTTGTCGACTTTGGGTGGTTCTCAACCTCTCTCTAATGAGTCGAACTTTCGCAATAGCCTCATAAACTAACTCGAGCCCTATCAAGGCAACCTCACCAACCTCAAACCATCCTATACTACTAAGTGGAAGACTTTACTCAATAGTTAAAACAACACAAGAGATAAACTCATGTACTAAACTCAGAATGTATAAAGAAACATTCTCTAGACAAAATAGCAACTCAAGTCTTAAACATCAAAACTAAAAATGAACAAGACTCATGAACTATATCTATCTATCTATGAAGCCTCTACTAACTGAGATGGGCGTCAGGACAAGACCCACGACATCCTAATAAAACTAAAATGACAAAGCAAAATAAAGGGATCATCCAGAAGCAAGGAGGCTCACAACCAACTTTGAAGCTCAACGAAGCGCTGGATGTTGATCCTGGTTACCTGTATCTGCATCATAAAAGATTTAGGCCAAATGGCGTCACTACATTGAATGTATGAGATTGTGAGGGGTAAACTAAACATGACATAAGCTTGAACTGGAATCTGAAAGAAACACTTAACTCATCTCTACTAAACTTATGGATACTCAACTCAATGCAGAAATAAACACAATATGGATGCAGTGTATATAAAGAATTTAAAATAGTAAACAACATCTCGATGTATTGGAAAATACAATAATATCTCAGTTGTATATAAACATATAAAACTAAATTTTGTTTGGGAGATTCTCTAACCGACAACCATCACTATGAGCTATGAGATGATATAACATCTCACCCACGCTACTAGAACCGTCCTATACCTTGCCGGGATATAGGACGCCTCAACTAAGTGGATCCACTGAGCTATGCTTAAAAGCATTAAGGAATCATCTAAAAAGTATGACTCTTTCCACCCACGTTGGCTATATGGTTTATAGAGACTTGAGTTATCTAAACTCGTCCCCATATCAGTGCTTAATACTACTCCCAAAAATATACTCAGCTCATATGTTTAAAACCATAACTCTTTCTAAGGTTTGAGATTATTACTCAAAAATTTATCTCTTAAAAGAGATGGAACTCAAAACTGCTCATGAAAACTCATTTGGAAATCGATGTTTCCTCTCATATTAATTGTGAAAACATTTACTCTTTGGGAATACTTAGTTCTCATATATAATTTTTAAGGAAATGAACTTCACTCTTACTCATACTCAACTCAATGCTCAAGTCTTTAAACAAGTTTAAAACAGTTGTAAAAGACTTTTTGAAAAGATTCGAAGAACTCTCAAGACTTGACTCTGAGATCTACCTTGAATTTGAATTTATGGATTCAAGGTTATGATTCATGTTTAGGGACGATTTTTAGACGTTTAGAAGTCATTTAGAGTAGTTAGAATCGATAGGAAGTGTTAGTACATTTCAGAAGGACTCAGACTGGCTAAACGATGGAAAACATGTGGTGGCAAATGTCCCAGGAATTCTGGTGCACCACCCCAGCCCTTCTGGCGCATTTGGGCGCGCCGCGCTTGCCCTTCCCCAGGTGGTTCCGACGAAATTTTCAACTCGTTTTCTGACCTTAATTCTATTAGATTCAATTCTTTTTCTCAAATTCATTTTAGATTCAGTTACCCAATACATATACACAATAATATACTCAAAACTAACTCTTAAAATCGACCCGATTTCCTCAAAAACATATCAATCCCATCCTATTCAAGAACGAAAGCAAATTCAAGAACATCAAACTTCAAACTTTCTAGGATGAAATTATGCTAAAAAATAACATGATTGGCGCGTGGTAACACTATGTGAACTCACATACCTCTTAGGGATCAAACACTTGGCAAAATCCATAACGAAACCTCAAGAACTTGACGAAATCTTGACCTTTCTCCTCTTTTATCCTCTTGAACCTTTTACCAAAACCCTACTATGAATTTTGATTGTGTAAACTGAACCAATTCAGTTTATACCCCAAATTAATTAGTAAAAATGAAATAAATCTGATAGGGTAAGGAAAAGACCAAAATACCCCTCTTAAAATCGGATAACTTTCCTTAACTAGACAGCCCAACTTCAAATGCGCATATCTCCCTCATACGAGCTGGAAAATTAGCAAACTTGGTGGCGTTGGAAAGAGGATCCTAAGGCCTTTCATTTAATATCTTATAGGCCACCCAACTCATCATTTACTGAAAGGTATGGTCATTTGAAATTGACCCAAAACCCATAGTTATCATAACTTGCCAAAATTTCCAAGTTTTATTCTTTCCAAAAATAGTTCTTTCTAATTCCAGTTCTTCCAAATATCGAGGTGTTACACTACCGCTGCCAACTCCAAGTCATGCGTCAGGTAGTTTCTCTCATGCACCTTCAGCTATCGTGATGCATAAACTAAGACATTTCTTTCCTACATTAAAACATCACCCAAGCCCGAATGTGAAACATCACAATAAACAATGAAATCTTTACCTTCCACCGGTAGTGCCAGAATAGGTGATGTGGTCAAAAGAGTCTTGAGCTTTTGGAAGCTCTTTTCACATTTGTTAGTACACTCGAAAGGGACCTCCTTTTGGGCCAGCCTTGTCAAATGCGTGGCGATAGAAGTAAAAAATTTCACAAACAGTCGTTAGTTGCTGGCAAGCCCCATGAAACTCCTAACTTTAGTCATATTGCTAGGCCGAACCTAGTTCTTGACTTCCTTGATCTGTTGGGAATTCACCATTACTCCTTCCTTTGAAACCACATGCCCCAAAAAGGCAACTAGAGTCAGCTAGAATTCACACTTGGAAAATTTTGCATATAACTTCTTTTTTCCAAGGATACCCAAAACAATACGATGATGGTCGGCATGGTCTTCCTTACTCTTCGGATAAGCCAAAATGTCATCAATAAAGACACGAATGAATCTAGGAATGTTTTGAACACACAATTCATCAAACTCATGAAGGTTGCAGGTGCATTGGTCAACCTAAACAACATTACTAAGAACTCATAGTGCCCATAGCGGGTCCTGAATGCCGTTTTGAGTACATCCTCAGGCCTAATATTTAACTGATGGTAACCAGACCTTAGGTCAATTACAGAGGAAACTGATGCACCTTGCAACTGGTCAAATAGATCATCTATCCGAGGTAAAAAATAATTATTTTTAACGATGACCCTATTCAAATGTTAATAGTCTATGCACATCCTCATACAACCATCCTTCTTTTTACTAAACAAGACCGGAGCACCCCCATGGGTAAGCACTAGGACGAATGAAACATTTATCAAGAAGTTCATGGAGACGGAGATTACATCATAGAATGGGACTCAGTTTTGTTAGACAAAGACCTTCAATATGAGGAAGAACCGGTTGCAATTCTTGATTGCGATGTCCAGAAGCTGAGGACCAAGGAGATAAATTCCTTGAAAGTTCAACGGAAGAATCATCTAGTTAACGAAGATACTTAGGAAACTGAGAAGGACATGCGAGACAAGTATCTCCAATTATTCGACTATTCATATACTACTCTAGTCTAGCCTTAGCTAGTTCTCTAGTTTATTACTCGGGGATGAGTGATGGGTAAATTTCTATTTGTTGTAACAACCTATTGCTGTCGTTATGGAAAATCCAATGGGGAAGGAGTTTGGGTGAGAAAACTTCTTAGTAAATTGGAAATTTCGTGCCTAGGCCAAACTTGGACTAAATATGAATCAGGTGAGGTCTAGGTCAATCCGGCAGTGGATGGGGGATTTAATTATGAGTTTGCTCATGTGAGTGGTTAGCCAAGATGTTAAGGAGCTTGTAAGGTTTTACATAATTGAATTCGGGCGAGTAGAACTCTTGACACTGATCTCGGTGTGAAAGGTTAGTTTTAGAACGTCCAGGTTTGAAGGTGTGTTGTGAAATGGGAGCTTGGAACTCAAATTCCAAGTTTCTGTCTCTGTGCAAGCCGCTCGGGCGGGATTTATCCCGCCAAGACGGGGCCGCTATGGTGGGATGGGTTCCGTCGTGGAGGGCCAATCGCGACTTAAATCGGGGAAAAACCCCAAAAATGTTATTTTCTGCAAAACTTCATTCTTAAGAGCTAAGGAATGACCTAAGGAAGTGTCTTATCAGATTCCCACAAATTCTCACGCTAAAAGTAAGTTAATTACTCCCCTAATCTGTATTTTTGATTCTTAGAACTTACAATCCTCGTTAATAAGTGTTGAGAGAGGGTTTTGGCCTGAAGTTAATGGTGGGAAAAGCCCTAGTTTAACATTACGATCATAGGTTAGTCCTTGGGTTGATATTTTAATATATTCCGGGTTGTTTATTGATCCTTGCATTAATTATTTGTTTTAGACCAAGAACAAGATGAAAGACTCGGGAAAGGGAAGGCTCAAGTGTCTTAGGAGTATTTAGGCTTGGTTTCGAGGTAGGTGATGGTTTGACTTTCTATTGTGTTATATATACTTGTTAATTGCTCCATTGTATGCATAAATATATGTGAATAGGGAAACATGAATCTAATCAAATGAAATGATTATGTGCGAACAAATACATGCCATGAACCTATTACTTGACTGTGTCACTATGTGCACTGTTCATTAGGGGTATGATTGTGACTGTGGTTGTGCTGATTGGATTGAGTGTCACATATATTGGATTGGGTGTCACGTTTTGTCAAATTTATTGGATCGGGTGTCACGTTCCTACACATATATTAGATCGAGTGTCACGTTCCCACACACTAACAACTTGGGTGTGGGTTCCATTAGAGAACCACTTGTGATTATTACATTTATATTTACCCGTCATGGATATTGGGAAATGGTATGTTGCTCCTAAAATGATAATTGAATTATGAATTATGTATATGTGTGTTTACTGTGTTCTAATTACTTCCTTATATTTCACTGACTGGAGTATTGTAACACCCCGTATCCGAAAACAGAACAACCAGCAAATTTCTAGAAGTTGCAGGTGCAACCCACGGTTGCCACCTATGGACCATAGGGTGATCCACGGTCTGTCCTGGTTGTCCGTGGATGGGCACCTGCAACCCTCCCAGAATCAGCCTAGAATGTTCTCTAAGGCATGACCCACGAACCGTAGGTCAGGCCACGAACCGTGGTCCTGGTCCGTGGATTGAGGTCCCAGGATCGGCTCTCTGAAGTTGAACAATGGCCGGCCAGAACGGGCTGTCGGTCTGGTCCATCAATGACCTCGATAGCTTTTAAGTCAGGGGTCGTTTGGTATTTTGCTTATGCATTGGACCCCTAAACTACGTCGTTTAACCCCTAAACTACATGGTTTTGGTCAGCTTTAGCCTAGAATCTAAATTAGAACCTAACCTAATCAATCATTCACTAAAGTCAAGTGAAAATTAGAACAAAAGAGGAGAAAATTAGTATTGTTTTACGTAGATTTCTTCAGAAACTCAAAACCATGGTTATGTAATTCTTTTAGTTCATGAATTACACATGCTAGGTCAATTATTTCAGATATACATGGTTCAGTTTACGAATGTCACATTATAAATTATAATTGTTGCATTCTCAGTGTTTGCATGCTATTGATTGAGTTATCCAGTACTTCAGTATTTTAGTCATAAAATCTCCTTATATACATTCTAATTGGGAGTAGGCTTAGACCAAGTTGACTAGGGTTCAGCGTACCCAAATAGTCCCAGAACTACGTTCCCCCATAGGTTTATAAGTCCCCTCTGTGGGCGTTACATTTTAGTGATCACGCCAATCATGCATCTATACCTCTGGAAGGGTATATTAGGTCCTCTTGATAAAGCGTATACGTCGGTCTCCACATTTAGCTCATGTGGTTTTATGTCGGTTAATAGTAGCTCCCACAGTCAGACTCTAGTGTATTTGACCAGTTATACTTCAACATTCAGTCTTAACATGTTCAGTACTTGGTCATTGCATTCAGTTAGATTATGTTCAGCATATTCAGTATAGTATCTTACTTATCTCATTTCATTGCTCAACTATATGCTTTGTTACATTATGTATGTTGTTAAGCTTTACTCTATCCTGCATGCCCAGTACCTTTCAAGTACTAACAAATACTCTGCACTACATCTTCTTGTGATGTAGGTTCAGGTCCTCAACTTTCAGATCACGCATAGATCGACTAACGATCTTCAGCTCAGGAGCATAAGTGGTGAGTCCTCATTCTCCGAGGACGACATGCATGTTTCTTTTCTATATTTTAGTCTTTAGTTTCAGTTTTTTCTAGATTTAGCTGGGGCATGTCCCAGCACTTCTAGTCAGTTAGAGGCTTATTTCAGACATAGTTAGATTTAGTTTTAGCATTTGAGTTTTATTTTAGTATCTTAAACTCTTCTCAGTTTTATATATATTCAGACTTAGAATGGGTATTTCCCATCACTTCAGTTTATCTTATGACTTAGCTTCCGCATAGTAGTTTCTTACTTCAGTTTATTTAGTATGCTTATGATATGCCAGCAAGATTAGCTTGGGGTCACTCTTGATCTTAGGTCCTATGTTGGCGTCCTGGGGTAGCTTCGAGATGTGACAAGTAGCCACGTGATCCTACCAGTACACCGTGGTTTCGTGTACTGATACTGCACTTGCTCTTTTTTTGTTGAGTACATGGATTTATTAGACCACTACTAACAGACCTCAGTTAGGAGATCATTGACCGAGAACGGATTCGAGGGTGAGCCAGTTCTTTCAGGCTGTCCTAGATCCATCATTAGTTTAGTCCATTCTTTTGGGACTCAGACTACATATTTAGACTTTGCTTATGTTTAGTGTTTGGGATTGCACGCCCCATTTTTCTTAGACTTGTTGGTTAGTAGAATTTTGGTACAACGACTTTCAAGTTCTAGGGGTTGAATTTCCGTGAGGGTTATGCTTAGTTGTTTTGTCCAACTTTCGGAGTTTATGATTACTCCTTCTTTAATTTTTCATTTAAACTTGCTTCTATATCTTTAATGTTTTAGTTTCCTTAAGTTGCTTAGTCGGGTTGTAGTAGTGGTTCTCCCACTGGAGGATTAGTGTGGGTGTCAATCACGGAGGTTTGGGTTGTGACATATGCACGTCTTATGAAAATGATGTTTATGATTTTATGGTGCCTTTAAATGAAAGTATAAATGTTGTTGCGAAATGTTTTCTCACATAAGAATATGATCATGATTATGAAATGTATTTCTCACATATGGATTCATATTAGTGAAAGGTTTTCTCACATAAGAATATGATAATGATTATGAAATGTATTTCTCACTTATGAATTCATAATAGTGAAAGGTTTTCTCACCTATGCTTGAATTGTAATTTAAGGAGCTATTCTATGTTTTGATTTTTAAGATGAGGATTAGTATAGATCATTGTATTTCCTGTGTTATAATGATATTTGATTCTTATCTATTCCGTTGGGATTTAGACTTAGCACCGAGAGGGCTTTGAGGTGGAGGCTTAGATAAGATAATCTCTGGTAGAAACCTCTAGTCCCTAACTACATATCCCATAGGATCGTCTTAAATGACCTAACTACTGGATCCACTTTAGCAAAATGTGATGTGTACGGATTTTACCTTGGCAAGTAGAATCCCCTTCTTTTGGTATGAGGGATATACCGGATTACCTGATATTGCTCTCATGGTCTTATTGTCGCTTAAAGCTAATATCCTACAAAATGAATATATTCTTCAAAAGCTTTCTTATGTCTCTTATTTTAAATGTGTTGACCATATCTTATGAAATATACGTTGTTGTTTCCTTAAGACTTTAATTGCTCAAATGTTGGTCATATCCCATAGGTTTAAGTTCGTCATGCTATCATGTCTATTTATGCATATTGCCCCATACTTAACCCATTCCAATTACTAATGCATATTTGTGTCTATAGTGTCTCATTAATATAGGGTCTGGCACTCCCACTTCTTACACTCATGGTTAGTTGATCATTTCGAATGATGTATGTGGTGTATAAGTTATGTCTCAACCACTTCTTTGATGTTTTAGATGACTTGTTAAGACTATGTTAGACTTCTATTTTATCAAACTCTTTTAAGATTAGGAAAACTCATAAACTCAGGGCAAAGAAAAACTCATAAAATCAGGGCAAATACCAAACACATATTTCAGTTGGATGCAACCTAGAGGAATATAAAAAAATCATTCGAACTGTCCGATAGAAATATACTTGATACACCATTATGTTGGATGTTGAATGAACTTTTTAGCTGTTAAAATGAAATTAAATTTAGTACTCGTAATTCAATGAAGTGTAATTAGTAGAAGCTCAAAGGTCGTCAACCGAGATATTAATGCTCTTTAATATAATGCGTCTGTTCAAGTATACCAGCAAGCAGTTTAACATGAGTATTATTTATAGCGCCAAAATGATCCATGATCACAAAACAGAGCAACTCAATTTTCAGCAGAAGTGCAAAGAAACTGATCAAATATAATGGCTTACATTCCGCCGCACAAGAGGAAAACAAAGGGCTCATTGTCGTTAAATCCAACTCCGGCACCAAATTTTCTTACTCCTAATAACTTCAGAAAGAGCCTTAATATCCCATCATTTGGAGAGCAAACAACAATTTCCGAGGGAAGACCATTATCTATAAGAAAAAATCCATTTCGAAATGGTTCTCTTTTATGGGTCAGTCTTCTTCTAATCACACGTTAAGTTTTATCATCATGTTAGCTCACTACAAAAGGAACCCCAATTACCAACAAAAAAATGCGTTGGTAAATTGATCAAATTGGTTGGCAAATTGAGTTACCAACCAAATGCAAACTTATATTAATGCGTTGCCAAAAGGCTCGTCGGTAAATATTACCAACCGATTTTAATTTATTGGTAAACTTACCAACCAAAATTCAGTTGGTAAACACCCAAAGATGTTGTTACAAAATTTTGAAACATGGCCCTGAAATTTCCGTTGGTAAATTCACCAACTAATTTTTGGTTAGTATATTGTTAGTACCTTTACTAACGAATTAAAAAGGAGTTAGTAAATTGTTTTCTTCATTAGTCGATTCCGTTGGTAATACATTGGTAATTATTGTAACAAATGTCTGATAGTAAACTTTTCTAGATACATTGGTAATTGGTTGACAATTTTAGTAACAGAAAATTTATGTTGGTAAGTTACAAATAAATTTTATATACTTTTTTTTTTGGTTTTTTATCCGGTGTCCGGTACCGACATTGGAGCCCGACTGAATTTGGATTCACGTAGGGAAGTCCCACATTGGGGAGTAAAAGCGCTCCCTAACAAAGGCGATTCTGTACCCAAGGGGAATCGAACCTGAGACCTCTTGGTTAAGGATGAAGGAGTACTTATCACTCCACCACAACCCTTGTTGGTAATAAATTTTAAATATGTTAGTATGATTATTTGTTTTTCTAATAAATATACTAATTGATTGCTAGTTTGTTGGTAATATATCATTCAAGGCGACTCCGTACCCAAGGAGAATTGAACCCGAGACCTCTTGGTTAGGGATGAAGGAGTACTTACCACTCCACCACAACCCTTGGTAATAAATTTTAAATACACTAGTATGATTATTTGTTTTTCTAATAAATTTACTAATTGATTGTTAGTTTGTTGGTAATATATCATTCAAGTTCAATGTTAGGTTAGTAATTGATTGACAATATATTCAAAATATTATTAACTGAATGATTATCCAATAGTAAAATATTTATTAATTTATTGCATTTAAAAATCTAAGAGCACGAATGTAAATCCAAAATATTAATATCAATTTTATAAATCATATTTGAATGAAATAATGCAAAATCTATGATAACAAGTTAAATTAATCTCAGTATGACAGGTCGTGATTCTTGGTTTGTGATTCAACATCAGAAAGTTGGGATGTCCAGTAGTTGTTGTACGAGTGACCAGTACGGTCGGTAGTACCTTGTATGGATGTATATAAGGGTCGTAGGGTCAATTCGATAGTTATATCTCAAGGTTACTTGATCCTTTTCTTACTCTTTTAACTCCTAAACTACATCGTTTTGGGGTTAATTAGAAGATTTTAAAGGGTTCCTATGGCCCATAACCTCTCCATTCCCTCTCATTCTCTCAAATTCCAATGGAATTCCCTCTTAAGTCGTCTTCTCCAAGCAAGTTAGGGTTTCAAGGATTCAAGTCTTTATTGAAGCTTTTAATTAGGGCATTGATTATTGTATGTGGAAAATTCATCAAAGGGTTCAATTGATTTCAAATTCTACTTTATGATTCTCACCCAATTCTACGGTTTTTATGATTTTTTCATGTGTTCAATTGATTTCAAGTTTATTCATCATTCTTATTATGCATGATTTGATCATATTTCAATGATTTCAATGAATTTCACATGAACTCATGTTATAAGCTATTTTGATATGAAACCAAGTGTTGATGATATGCATACATTATGATACAAAAGATTTATGAATTCATGGATTCTTTCAATTAAAGTATCAATCAGTTTTATGATGAGACCTTATTTGAGACTCCCTTATCTATTTATTTCAATTATGTTGATATCTTAGTGTTGTTAGCTTAGTGTAACAATAAAATTTATTTTGTTTCAAAGTGAATTTTGAATTATGACTCTAATAAAAGTTTATTAATTTTAACGAGTTTCATATAAAATAAGGTAACATAGTTTAATTGTGTTATATTAAAGGGCTAGTCAAGGAGGTTTGTATTGTAGCACACTGAAGCCACCTTTCAATGTGAGCTTCAAGGATGATTTTCCCTTTGTCTTTATTATTGATTTTAGTCTTGTAAATATGAGAATATTATGATGAACCAATGATTAGTTAATTGAATAAGATAATCATTAATACCATATAAATGAAATGTGGTAGCTGATTTCAAAATTTATTGCTTAATCTAGAGGGAAAAAACTTGAGACATAATTATTGCTTCAATTTTGACATTCTCCACTTCTTTTTATGGAGATGCATTAATTTTATTTGATGTTTAATATTTTTCAATATAATTATTAATCATTTGGATCATGGATGGTGATATTAGGGATATGTTTTCAACCTTTATGAACATGTATGTAAGGAATATTGAAATTTATTCCTTATCATGAAATAGAAAATAAATTAAAGTTTGTCCATCGATCATCGTATTCAACACTCAACAATCAACTACCCATGCCAAGAGAACGAATATTCATCTTATTAGTACCCAAATATCAAAAGAAAATTTTGTTAAATATCCCATATATTTGAAGCATCCCACTAATTATGTAATTCATTAAGCAATCTACCAACCAAAATAGAATATCCGCTATGAACAATGATAGCACAAAAATGACTCCATATCCAAAAACATTCAAATATCATTATCCATCTCCAAAAATTCTAGTGAAGGAGTATCTTATTCAAATAAAAATGCAAGAGTCTAGGGACATAACCAATTATAACTGAAAAGAAAAAAAGAGAGTAAAGAGTAGAGACGCCACCATGATTAGTATGCGATTTCCTTACCTACATTTGAAATACTAAGTGTCTCGAACTAGAACAAAAAGGAACTAGTGTAGTAGTTGAGCTTTTATATGTAATAATAGAAAAAACAACAAAGGCGAGCATAAAGATTAACTAGATTTGTGTTCACTCCTCTTCTTAAATAACTTGTGATTACTCCACTGTCGGCATAGATCTTCCCAAATATTTGATTTACACCACTTGGGAATTCTATCTTTTTGCGACCATTATAAAAGCAGTCTGATATTCTATGACCCACCCTTTTCTCAAAATTAATTGCGATCTGTTTGTCATTAATGGGAAGCGATACACACTTTTTTGAATTTATTTTTGAAAAATCATACATTAGAAATGAGCAATAATACGTATAGTTTGAATTTAAGTAATAAAATCATATTACCTTAAACTCATTAAAAATTTGTTGCCTAACTGTCTGTGGAATCTCACCCCACGTCAAGTATGCATCACTAAAAAACTTTCCAATAGAAGATGTAAGGATCTTCGGAGTCTCTCGGCGTTGATTAAACCTTCAATATAATAATTACTCATAAAATTTTAGGAGGTCAAATTCATAAATTAGTAAACTAACACTATTATAAGATGTACACATAGATAAATCATACCTAAACCCCTCATGTTCAATGATGAGACTCTGGTGATCATCTACCTGCCTAGGCAGTGGAGGATCCTGACCTTGTCAAGCAGGGTTATGTTGTAGGGTCATCGATGTATAGCTTTGCATGGTAGTGTAGTCTGATGTAGACATGAAAGAGACTAGTGAAAGCACATCAATATGACCTTGCAAGTTCAATCATATTTTTCATAGTGTTATTAAATTTGAAAAAGTGAATAAAAAAATAATTCAAGATGGGCAACATGCCATAAAACCTTAAATTAATGCAAAAATAAATAAATAAAGCGAAGATGAATATTTCTATAAGGACCCTTCTTGCTAACTATATTTGAGACTTTTGAATCACTTATGCTTCTAGATAATATCAACAAATAGAAGGCTGTAAACAAAATAAATTAATGTATAATTTATAAAGGATGATTTATATAAATATCACTTTATAGGGTGTCGTTTAGATTCTTTTTTCCTGCTATTTTTAAATATGGTGTAAATATAAATGTTGGTGTTGACGAAACATTAGACCACTATTTAACATCTACATATTTTAGATAAATCCAATAAAAAAATTAATAAGATTTTAAAATTGTAGAAAAATAATCTTTAGAATGCAGTTTATAAGGTTCATAATTTACGAAAACAATAAAAAGAATCATCAACAAATATCTCAAAAAAAGGAGCCAAGAAAAAGTTCTGGTATTATGATATTTGTTTGTGAGGCTGTAAAATTACACTATAACAAATATGACCACAATTTGTATGTTTGAGTTATCTTTAAAAATGTTTTTGTTAAGAGAATTTATTTCATTTTTGTGACAATAGTTTGATGATATATTTGTTTTCAAAAACTATTTGAGGCTTTAAAAAAAGACAAATATTTTTAAAATTTATCAATTTCTTTTTAGAAGAGTGTTACCTGCTAATGGACTGAGAATTTTATGGGAATCCTGGTTTCTATCTCCGTCGTCAATTTCTTCCTGCATTAAAATATTATTTGATGTATATTAAATATAATCAATATAATATATATTAGCTTGTAATAGGAATACTAATTCACACTACATTTGCAAGAAAAGTGATACTCAAATAATAAACTTTGACATTAATTAAAAGGAAATAAAATGTGATTCTGCATACAACAAAGAGTTATAAGTTACCTACAACGATAAGTTTGACCACGTGAAATGATTCAAGTAACAATCCATTCCAACCCAAACCTGTATAAAGGGATGGGGATGGGGGGAGAATGTTAGACATATGTATCAAGTTGAACAAAAATTAATAAAAACAAAACAAAAAAGTTAGGACATAGATATTAATTTGTACTCTAAAAATTGATATACAAGACAATGGTGTATTTACAAGATTGAAAATCTTTCTCTAGTTCTTGATAGTTCTTACTAACATATAAAAGATTCTTAGCAAAATAAAGATATTAGAATATAAATAATTTTCCTAGACAATATATGATAAATGAAAGGACAAGAGAGGAAGCCACCTTTGAGTCTTGAGATATAGTGATAAAATAAGGAGAAAATAAGACAATATTTATAGGACTATGAAATCTTTAAATGTGAAAATTGGTCAACAAAGTAGCACCCCTAGATTTAGTTGCTTACTAATTAGATCATTGTAAGAGATAGACAAAGAATAAATAATTTTAATTTAAAAGATTGAGGTAATTTTTTTCTTTGTCAACTTCTTAGATAGATCACTAACAAATCTTTAAAAAGAAAAATCAAACATAAAAATTATAATCTGAATACAGAAAAAATGACCTTAATCAAGAAAAATAATAGATATATTCCAAATTAAGTAAAAAAGTTATAGAAGACAAGTCAACGTAATATTTCAAATTGATTAGGGGATATACTCTATAGATTGAAATTCCAAGGCCATATGAAAGCATTGGCATGGGTTATAATATGTAAAGTAGTTTTAATAAACGAACGAAAAAAGACGATATCAAGTAGGGGGTGTCAAGGGGTGGGGATAGATAAGGATGATCCCTAAAAAATATAACTTGAATGATCCAAGTTGGAAAAATTAGTTTAAACCAGTTTGGATTTTAGTTAGCTAATTCTCACTCATACGCAAAATATGTTATATTGCTACGACCTGAAATCAGATCATGATGCAGGCGCCTACCATAAACCCAGTAGGTAAGTTAAAATTCAAACAACAAGTGATAAACTTAAGCTATAATATAGCTATGTAGAAGAAAAATAAATATAGAATATGACTATAGGATAGATACGTACATAATGATAAATAATATACAGTAAAGGCCCAAAGGTTACCAAGAAAGGCGAATATAAATAAGAACTTAATTTCGAATCTTGTACCACTGATACAAGAGCATCTAAGTACAGAAAGAGACTATATACAAAAGATTTGTTTAATAAAAATATAAAATACATAGATAGTACAAAAGAGGGAAAACATTAAGTCTTCGGATGCTAAGATCTGATCGTGAAATCAACAACGACCACGAAATAATCATGATTCAACAAGCGTATTAGGCGTTTCATCAGAATAAAATGCAGAAGTGTAGTATGAGTACCAAAATACGAGTACTAAGTCTGAATCATAGTTCTCCCAAGCTCAAATAAAAATATATAAATGTAGATACGTAATTTTTGACCGGACTTAAATTTTACACCATTTTAAGTGGTTAAATATTTTTAAATCTAAATTAAATATTTTTGACTTTTATCTTATTTTATTAAATTTATTTTAAAAGAATTGAAAACTACAAGAATAGAATCACTTTTTAAGGTAAGTTTTATTTTCAATTGTTTAAAAAATGAAAAGAAATGGAAAGTTAGAAAAAGATATGTATTTTTAAAAAATTAGATTTAATAATAAGATAGTATTTCTTAATTATAATTTAGAGTAGCTATTAATTTATTCTTGTATTTTTATTAGCTAATAATTTTTTATTATAATATTTATTATATTTAATTTTTAAAAAAGAACCCACCACTACTCTCACCCCATTACTACATTTCCACTTTCCATTCCCCCACTCACCCTATATCTCTACCCGCAATCCACCTACACTACACTCCCCTCAATCCCTACACCACTACACACCCCCACACACACGTACTACACACTCCTCTAAACAGCAACACACACCTACACCTATAAAGAAAAAACAACAATCAGCAACAAAAACAAAAGGAGATCTATCCTAAACTACACCCACACACAAAAAAAAAAGGAAGAAAAATAAAATCATCAAAAACACAACACACACGACACTACTCTCACAAAAAAGGGCATCTGCAAACAAAAACAAAAGGAACCAAAAAATCACAAGCTGCAAGAAAAGAAAATATATACCTGCACTCACATTGTTTTACTTTCGGACCCCTTTATTTTCCTCACATCACAAACCCATATATAACATCCAAACATAACATGCAGCAACCAAAAAAAAGAAAGAAAGGATACGCACGGAGGAAAAAAAGAGAGAGTTGAGTCGAGGTTTACTTCGTGGCTTCGAATTCGTGATTTCTTATTCGAATTGTTTTCTTTTCGTGAATCGATTTTCATAGGAGGTACCATTTAATTTAATTGTATTATTGATTTTTATAATTATATAAGACGTGATTCCAAAGTTATGAAGTTGCCCAAATTTTATGTATGTTTAATTTTAGCATTATAATACTGAAATTGTTTGAACCTTTTATATCATTAAATTTAGAAATAAAATTGTATAACGTGTGATTATTTCTTGCATCATTATTGAAAGTTTTGATGCTTGTGCCTTATTAATTTTGATGAATTCTCTGTTGAGTTGTGTTCAAATAAGTGATTAAGTTATTTTTGTGTAATAATATGAGTGGTCCTTTTATCTTTTGAGTGCTAACTTAGCTTTGTTTTTGTTTATAAAAATAAAATATATGTTGTTGTTGTTGTTGTTGGCAAATTTAGATACGTTAAAAATGGTTTCAATCAAGAATGTGGATTTAAATCAAGCTCTATAGATAGAGATTATTAGGTGCAATACGTTCGAAATAAGAAAGTAGGTATGCTCTTAAGCTATTTATATGTAAAGATCGAGAATGCAGTTGTGCATCCGATTTGAGATCCAATGGATGTTCAACAATAAAAATGTGAATAAAATGGTAGCTATAAATATATATCCAAAAATAATTTAAAAATAGATATTAGTCAATAAAAGTGACCGTGCTAGAACCACATGACTCGAGGGATGCCTAATACATTCCCCTCGGTCAACAGAATTTCTTACCCAAATTTGTAGTTAGCAGACCAAACTAAAGAGTCATTTCCTTTTGATTAGGAATTCAAAAAAAGGGGGCTTGGAACACCATAACTCAATTCCAAGTGGCGATTTTGAAAAATAAAATAGTTCATAATCAATACCGTCAATTAAATTGGAAAAACCCTTTCGGCGGTCCGAAAAGGGGTGTGACGATAAATACATGAGGTATAATTATACTAACTCTAAAAATTCATCAACTAACTAAAGTCATATAAGAACAATGATAAAACAGAGATAAAGACAATATGAGGTAGTTACAAGCCTATCATTGTAACGACATGTTCTCATCGTTATGGAAAAGCCTATGGGGAAAGAATTTGGGCGATAAAACTTTTGAGTAGTGACTTGAAAAATTGTAGATTAACCTAGATTTTGATGAAAATCGAGTCAGGGGGAGGTCTAGAAAGATCTGGTAATGAATGGGGGGGGGGGGGGGGGGG
>JAJOOR010086813.1:0-11505 GCA_036250505.1 Solanum acaule | reverse complement strand
GTGAGCTTTAGTTATTCATTTTTTAAAATAAAACTTTTATTTTGTTTAACTTAAATATTTTTGTTTATGTATTCCCATGATAAGTACCATGTGTATTTTAAAATATAACTTTTTTCTTATTTAGCTTAAAAATAGAACTTTCCTCTTAAGTTTATTAAAGAGAAGAAAATTTATGAGAAATCAAAATAAAATAAACATAAGAATTAGTCAAATAAATTCATAAATAAAAATTATATTTATATAGTATAATTTTTTAATAGAAAAATATGTATAATTATCATAAAAATAAGGAGTAGTAAATATTATTATACATGGTATTAAAAAAAATGTAAATACACATAAATGTAAAAAATGATGTATAAAAAGGATTTAAAGGGACATATTTGTCATTTACCTATTCTATCTCGGGATAAGTTATCCCGGGATTTCTATACCACCCATGGGGAGGGATAACTTATTCCGGTACTAATTATTAATCCCGGGATAAGTTATTCCGGACTTGCCAACCAAACAACATAATTTTTTTTTTTTATCCCATCACTATTTCCTTATCCCATCACTATTATTTCTAATCCCTCACACCAAACGAGCCCTAATACTATATATGATTGTTCACTTTTCATATATGAAATTTTAGGTATGAAATTCAAATAACTGATAATTTAATTATATTTCAATAAACATTTGGTGATAGTACGAATAGAATCTCACACATCTAATAGCACTCAAACTCCCATATATTTTAGGTGTGTTTTTAATTCTCTCTTATTTTTTTTCTATCCGATTTATATATTTTTATATTATATATACATGAACTGACTATTTTTAAAATGAAGTAGTTGAACGAGCATTATTTAGTTATTTTTGTTTTTCATTTAATGTTTGATATTCGTATTGAAGTTCGATTATATTGAAATTTGTACCACATAAGATACCATTAGAAGAAAAGGAATCCCTATCTCATGTCCAAAACTCGAAAGCAAGATCTCTCATTAATATTCGTTATTTAGGTTAAGTTTTCATTTTTATAAAGGGTAAGGGTGAAAAGACACGTGGAAGAGGCTGAACTAATTCCTGACCGTCTGATCTAACCAGACCATAAAGATTAGGTGGGGAAGGTTTAAAGTGGGACCCACGTTACACGTGGGCCAATAAGCAGAAGTAGACAAAAAGGGGAACACAAGCACATGATTACTGATGTACCCCCACAAGCACTGGATCATAAAGTTTTTTCATAAATTGCACATTTCTTCCTTCTAATTTTCTAATATTACACATTTCTTCCTTTTCTTTAAATAAAATAAATTGTATGATGAACATATCACCCCATTTAAATAAACGATCAAATTTCTCTAAAATAACGTCGTTCATTTTAATATTCTTCTAAATGTTAAACAAAATGCTATCAAGAGAACTTAATTGTTATAGTAAAATGTTATAAAATGATTGTTATAAAAAATCTGACACAAAATTTAAGAATATAACATAAAACAAAAGGAGATTTTTGTTTTAAAGAAATAACTATATTTAAGTTACATTAAGGTTAGACAAAAAAAAAAAATAGACGGAGAAGAAAAATGAATTAAGAAAGAGTATAATTGTCTTTAAATATTCCAACTATTTAATTGGTAATTCAAAATTAAGTTATCGTTTGACCATACATTAAAAAAAGTAGATTACAAAAAATTATCTTTAAATATTTATTTGACCACAAAATTTGATATTTAAATATTTTCAAATTCAAATAACTTCAGATATCGAAAATCACAACTTAAAAAAAAAATTCAAAGTTTCAAATTTTTAAATTTTAAATTTCAACTTCAAAATCTATAATCAAACACGAGCTTACATTTTAAAAGTAGATTACAAAAAATTATCTTTAAATATTTATTTGACCATAAAATTTGATCTTTAAATATTTCAAAAAAATCAAATTTCAGAAATCACAAATTAAAAAATTCAAAATTTTAAATTTCAAATTTAACTTCAAAATCTATAATCTAACCCGAGCTAAACCAAGAGATGTAGGTCTGATTTACAATCCAGTTGGGACTATATTATGCAATATTGTCAAACTACAAGGATGTATCTGCAATATGATTTGATTTAAGATCTAAATAATCCCAAAACTAATTAATTATTTCCCATAAATTAAAAATATTTAATTAGACCATTTTTCAACAATTCATGTTCACTCCATTTAACTACCTTCTTCAAAGCAAAGAAGCGATTCTTCTGTACTCAGACACGTTTACTTTCTCATTTATTTCTCACTTTTTCTCAAAGAAATCATCTCAATTTTGTTTCTTCTTCAACCCCTTTTCAAGATTCTGTCAATTTCTTCCTTTAAAAACTGTAATTTTATTCATCTTTTCTCTGTAAAACTTCATTTTTGGTCCATTTTTTATGCTGTTTATGTATGGAATAGTGTAAAGATTTCATTTTTAATGATGTTTATGTATGAAATAGTGAAAAGATTTCACTTTTAAGTGATGGGGTGTTGATTTTTTTGATTTTGGACAGAATTTCAAGATTTGGGAAATGCAGATGATATTTATGGAGGTGGTTTAAAAAGGATCAGTTTTTTTGAAATGGCTGGTGATATTGAAGAACCCTTTAGGCATAGTTTTCAGGTATTTTTTTTTTTAGAAAATAAATTCCCTTTGGATCTTACTCTTTGTTTACTGTGATATATTCATTTGTATATCTTTGGTTAAATTTTTGTTTTCAAATGTGTTATACTGATGGATTTGGTAGGAGGATATGTGTTCTTGTGGTTTTAGTTGATTGGGAATGAAAAAGGTGGAATCTTTATTTGATTGGTAATTCAGGAGATTGTATTTCAGTATTAATTTGTCTGTTTTAGGTGTTGAATATGATTAATTATGAATAAAGAAGATGCATATAATCAGTTTTTGTGAATTAAATTTGGACCCTTTTCTAAGCGGTTACTGAATTTCTAGTAGTTTCTTTTTTTGTTTTTTTATTGACTTGAAAACTCATGGTTGCTATGTTGCTTGTACTCTTCAAAAGTGTCAATAGTGTTGTGTCGGATTTTCCAAAAATAGTGTATTTTTGGAAAGTCAGACATAGATGCCGGATCGAAAGTGAAGAGTCTTGTGCAACTTAGCATGCTTGTCACATCTCTCTTTATTACTTGCTTCCTACTTCAATGAGGCATGGAATGAACTTTGTTGCCTGCTTTTTCGAGTGTGGTTGTAAGATCTTGCTTTCAGTTCGAAATTGTGTATGTTGCTTACTTGTACAATAGTGCTGAGAGAGTAATTGGGAAGCATTCTCCTTGCTCTCCTCGGGTTAGTTATGGATCCATTAACACTTCTATGAGATCATATTAAATGCTGGAATGCATGCTTATTCATTGATTGAAATTTGTTACAATGAACTTTTAGTGCAAATGATTTTTGAGAGTTTCGATGTCTCATATAATTGGTCGTATAAGTATGTTAGGATATACTACTTGAGACATTAGTAATCAGACCATTAGGGGAAAGTGAAGATTTTCCATGAGAACTAAATCTATGAGGCTTTTTTACTTGATATATGATTACTCATTACTCGGTTTTGCATCCTGATCTTAATTTACTTACCATAATTGACAGGCAGATTCGTGGCAATCGGGATCTATCTCATTCGGTAGATTTGAGAATGAAAGTTTATGTTGGGAGAGGAGGTCTTCTTTTACACATAACAGGTATCTTGAAGAGGTTGAGAAATACTCCAAGCCAGGTTCTGTAACTGAAAAGAAAGCTTATTTTGAGGCACGTCTTAGAAAAAAGGCACTTCTACGCCAGAGCTCATCAGAGTGGCAGAATGGGAC
This sequence comes from Solanum acaule, assembly GCA_036250505.1. Classification (NCBI taxonomy): domain Eukaryota; kingdom Viridiplantae; phylum Streptophyta; class Magnoliopsida; order Solanales; family Solanaceae; genus Solanum; species Solanum acaule. The sequence continues at coordinate 7,667 of JAJOOR010086813.1, read as the reverse complement.
CGAATCTCAAGTTAGTGAAAATGATGGCCATGAGAATACAAGTTATGAGGGGGACTTCGAGCATGTTAATGAGATTGGCCATTCGGCACACTTTGTTGAAAATCATGATAGATCAGCCAATTTACTGGTGAATGAAAAGTATAGTGAAAATGATGTCACTGAAAATGAAGGCTATGCGGGGGACTTTGAGCATGTTAACGAAGACGGCCATTCTGCACACTTTGATGAAAATATTGATAGATCAAACCATTTATTGAAGAATGGACAGTATCAAGCTGAGAACACAGGCTATGATGGTGACTTTGAGCGAGTGAATGAGGTTGGTCATCCTACACGCTTTGAAGAAAGTCTTGATGGATCTCACAATGGAGACATCGAGGTCACAGAATGTGGTGGAGTAGACAGTATAATTCTCCATTCTGGACCCCAGACTGAACTAGCTACCGATAGTTCCGATGTTCTTCAAAGTGTTCCTGAACATATGGAAGCTGAAGCAAATTTTCATCTCAGTGCTGGAAATTCAGCTTTTGATGATGATCCTAAAACTGAGATTGAAGTAAAAGTGAAACTAGAGGGCCAAGATAGCAGTATGGAGTTCTCATCAAACTCCGTTGATCTATCCTCTAATGCTCACACCACTGAGAAAGATGGTAGTGTTAGTTCAGAACCTCAACGAAGTTCATTTTCAAAGGTAGACCTCTTTTAGCATTTGTGACTATTAATCTTCAGTTATTACATCAGTTTCCCATCTTGCTTGCTGACTGTAGTAAGCTATTATAAATATTAGCATTTGTAGTCTTATTCGAGAGCAGAAAATTTTCTCCCCTTTATGTAGTTTGTCTTGTGCTCAAAATGCAGGTGAGGACTGTATCTCAATCTAGAGACACAAAATCTAGGATGTTGTCCCAAGTTAGTGTTGCTAGTGGCAAGGGGACAATCTCAAAACAAGCATATAAAGACATGCCAAGTAAACCAAATAGAAGGCATAGTGATGTTTCCTTGACACGAAAAGGAGAAAAGCCCAGATTGGACGCTCCTGGTGCTCTTGTGCGTTCAACAGCGAGAATGCCAAAATCAGAGGTTTGTATCAGATTAAGGCTTAGTGTTATCTTCAAATTTCAAGGCAGATGAGTAAACTTGCTATTTTAACGCTGTGGAACTATTGCTCAACTTTTTTTTTAGTCAGATTATTCTTTAGTAATTCTTAATTGATTATTGAATTTATGGTAACCGATACCTTGCGTTATACAGGTTTGTTCGAGTTCAAAAGCTAATGTACTCAATCAACAGAAAAGGTATGTTTCTTAATCATGTCTTCCAAATGGAAAGTTTAGGATATTTTGGTCGCACTGATTCATCCTAATTTTTCCAAACTTGTTTATTATTGAATGATGTAGCACCGAACAACAGCCTAAAGCAAGAAAGGCTGCTGCTTCTCGTCCTTCCTGTACAGAGAAAGTTAGCCATAGAGTACATCAAAGTGTAAACAGGTATATATGGTGGGAAAATTGTGATCTTTAACTCCATATTGTGTTCATAAACATTTTTCTTATTCATATTATTATTGTACAGGGATAAGCAGAGTGTAAGTTCATGTCAACCAGGCATGAAACAGAATGGATCTGGTTTCCTTTTCAAAAGTGAAGAGCGCGCCAAGAAAAGGAAAGAGGTAAGGACTGGTTTCTTGCGTCAATTCGATGTAAGTTTAAAATTCATATATAACCTAAATGAAATTTTTGATATTGATTCAGTTCCTTATGAAGTTAGAGGAGAAAATGCATGCAGTTGAGGCAGAAAAACATCAGCTCCAAGCAAGAACTCAGGTAATAAACTCGGTCAATGATTCTTGTGACTGTTGGAAACAGGTTTGGATTGATATAGAGAATCATTAGGTGGATTTCTGTCGAAGCTAGCTTTAAAATGTCATTGGGATAAATTCTGTTAGATTTTCTTCCATCTGTTTAGACTTGTAATATATATCATTTGCAGCTATGAGTTAGATGAAGTTTTTTGTTGATCAGTAACCATGATTAATGACATTTTGATTTGCTTTGTGATATCTATAGGTAAAGAAAGAAGCAGAGTTAAAACAGCTACGGAGAAATCTCAATTTCAAAGCAACTCCCATGCCTGCCTTCTACCATGAACCTGGTCGTCGGTCAGACAGAAACAAGGTATTAACAAGTGACAGATAATGAGAATGTTCAGAGTCCCAATACTCAGCTTTCTGTTTCTCAACTGTATTCTTCTCTTGTTTTCTATTTCCCTATGTTGAAACTAGGACACTTCAAAACCACACTCTTCAGCATACCATTCTCATTTGAAAGTAATACTTGAGAAAATATGTTTACAAGCTGTTATACTGGTTATAGTATAAGCCCTTGATCAAGATTCAAGGGAAACATTGACACTAAAGGACGGAATAGAGAATCTTGTACCTTGGTCTTCTGATTATGATTACCTTTAGGGCCCGTGATAAGCAGCGTACTTTCTTGCTTCTCTTAGAAAGGTTTTTTGGTGCGCCAGCCGTTAATTTCACTTAATAACATTCTCTCAAGACCGAAAGCCAAATGTGTTATGAATATTACCCTTTCATATGGATGCAAGTAATATGAGAAAAATGTCTTACTAATTATCTGTCAGTCTCTTTGCTTATGAGTGTCTGCACTTGTTCATCAGTTAGTCTTCCTCCTTATCCTCCTAGTAAGTGATTATTTTTCCCTCCCGCTTCGATAGAACAAATCATATAACTTGCTTTGTTGATTAATTTTTCAGGAGTTAGCAAGTAAAACTAAATCAAGTAAATCACAAAGCAGACCTTCGACTTCAGGGGCTAGAGCTACTAGTGCAACAGAGAACACTGTTCCTTGTTCCACTAGTGAACATCTAAACATGGCTGATTCACCACAGGTTTCAGAAGTAACCAATCATCCTTCAGCAGAGTTATCTGACAGCAGCGTCCCATCTTCAGCTCCAACAAACAAAACGTCCTGGCAGACGCGATCAAATAGAACAGTAACTCCAAAGAGAGAGCAAGATAAAAGGCAGGTCCTGAATTCTCCAAGACCGAGAACAGCAGATACAAACAAGGGAAACAAGGGCTTCAAAGCTGAAGACAAAACAAAGGTGGTTGCGCGAAGATCAATAGGAAACAATGCAATGAGAAAAGATATTAGAAGTATTGATTTGAGCCGTAGTACAAGAGTGGGTCGTTTAGCTGTTGGTGTTGCTTCCTAGACGAATCAACTTCTACGTCATTTAAGACTCGTCATGTCAGCTAGATGGATCAAGTATGAAGGTAACATGATGAGCTTGCTAAGTCAGATTGTACTGTGTGAATTCTCTCATATTTCTCAACATAGCAAAGGCGGTGGATCTCGTATCCGAGACGATATACTTAGTGTGTAGGTTAGCATTTCTGCTAGATATGCTGTATGTAGTTATTCCTAGTTGGGATAGTTAATAATTATGAGCCTCTTTAAGTCAAGTTCTTGAAATACCATAAATGCTGTGCTATTAAAGCTATACTCACTTTGAGTAAAATGTTAAGTTGCACTACTTTGCAGTGTTTCTGCCATTGTTTTAATACTGAAATCTCTCTTTGATCAAATGTTTCAAAGATTGGTATAGCATTATCATCTAGATAGCAAGTTTTAAAACAAAAGCCAGAAGAATATTAGAAGTTATGCAACTAAGTAAGATTTGTATATCTGTGAAGAATAGTTTCGGTGCACTAAGCTTTCGCTATTGGTACATCGAAGGGCCAGACCACAAGGTCTCTGGTGCACCATATGTGGGGTCCGAAAAGGGCTGGACCACAATCAGGAATATTTTTGTTGACCTATGTTGAAGGGATATCTGTCTAATCTGATTGAAGTACCATGACAAACTTCTATCTCATCGGATTAAAGTTCAAACTATTAGAGAGTAGAATATTCAATTTTTTAGATATATAACACGTATCTTCTAATATACGAGTTTTTGGGACAGAGATGTTGATATAGTTGATTGATGAGCGACAACCTCACTGAGGAGTACTTCTGTTACCTAGTATCATGTTGAATTGAGTGAATGTCTCATTTAAAGGTTCAACATGCTATCAATATTAACATATTTATTTATTCGTCGATCGTGTATATCATTATCTTTCCTCCCCTCCCCCTCCCCCTCTCTCCACCCCACCACCATTGTTGGTAGTTGATAGGTATCTCTCATAGAGACTGGTCACTAAAGCACAGCCGGTCATTTATTCTAATTAAATACATATACTTAGCAATATACTATTAACTTATATTATTGCTTAATGACTAAAGAGTCACCATCACAAACAAATCATCAAATCAATTCATGCCATAATTTGAGATTAATTAACATCATATATTTGCTAATCTATCAAGTCTTTAATTAATTGCAAACCATAGAGGAAAAAACGAATACTATATGAGATTGTGACATTTTAACATCTTAAGCTACTAGACAAAATATCACTCTCTTTTAGGGGTGTGCACTATTTGGATTAAACCGAAAAACCAAACCGAATTCTAATTTGAATTGGTTTTTTGGATTTTTGGTTTGGTTTTGGATTTATAATTTACTTTGTTTGGTTTTTTGATTTGGTTTTGGATTTAAAAAAATGAAAACCTAAAAACCAAAAAAACCGAATTATATATATATTTAGAATTAAGTTGGAGTTAACCACTTTTGTCCCTTTTTAGTTTATTTTTTTATGTTTGGACATCTATAATTGATATACTTTTAAGTATTGTGTTTTACTTGTGATTTATATTAAAAAGTATAGTTAAGAAATTCAATATTATATATATATAATTTTTTTAAAACTGCAAATATAACTTTGTTATGTTTCTAATTATTGACATAACCGATTAATCAAAAAGAGAAAAACCAAACCAAACCAAATTTGTTTTGGTTCGGATTGGGTTACACTTCTTCAAAACCAAAAACCGAAAAATCCAAACCAAATTGTATAAAACCAAACCGAAAAACCGAATGCACACCCCTACTCTCTTTTAATATCCAAATAAATCTCTCACAGCTTGTTATTAATTTGTGTTTTATTTCTTCAAATAATTAATTTCCCACCTCTCAGTACTGCCCAAAACATGCTTTAAAATAGACAGAAAATTGTGGTATTTTTTTCTTTTATTGTGTTTCAAGGTCATCATATATATATATATATATACCTTAAAATTTTCTACTTGATTCGAGGGTCTATCGAAAATGAGTTTTCTGTCTTGTCAATGTAAGGATAACATTTGTATACACACTATCTTCTATAGACCTCACTTATGAAATTACACTAAATATGCTCGATTGTTGGTGTATATGTTAAGGAAGTTACTGTCATGTGACCATGAGGTCACAAGTTCAAGCCTTGAAAACAACCTCTAGCAGAAATGCAAGATAAGACTACATACAATAAGTCCTTCTCCGGACCTTGCGCATAGTGAAAGCTTTAATACACCAGACTGCTCTTTTTTTTTTTTATGTCACAGAAGGTTACTTGTTTTATTTTTAGTAACTAAACAAAACACAAAATAAACCAAAGAAAAAAGAGGGGAAGGAAACAACAAAAAGGCAAAAGGAAGTGATGCAAGTAGCATGAATTTTTGTGGAAAGTTGGTTGTCAATTGTCATGATAGGGAAGGATAAGGCACTTGTTCAAAAGAGAGATCAAAATTAGGTGGTGGTTATGATCTTGTAGAAGCCTAAGCTCGTTCTGTGATAGAATGGATGAAATTCCTTTATTATTAATTAAAATTTTCAAATTTAAACTTGAAAATGAGTTTTTTTTATAAAAGATTTATCTAAAATTAATCGAATCAATATATTACAAATATTAAATAATACTAGCTAGTTGTAACCAAGAGATTGAAGAAGCCTTATATTGACCTCAAAACTAGAAGGTCCAAATGTCCATTTTTGTATATATATGTAAATACAATAAATGAAGAACGATATAGAAGAATCTAATTGCCAAACGTAAAAGCCAAGACTCTTGAAAAACTTTGATATTTTGCCTTCCTATTACTCATTTTAATATTTGATTAATTTGAATTTACAAGAAAAAAAAAAAACACTTCTCACTAAAAGTAATTATAATTTCAAACCCAAAAAAACCTTTAACGAAGGATGTAAAAAGTGACTTATCAACACGTAAATTTTGCTTCATTTAAAAAAGACATAATATATAAACATACACTTAAGTTTGATTTCAATTAATACGTAAACACTCCTTACTTTAAGAGTGTACATCTAAACACATCAACTTAGTAATCTCTTAATTTACCCTTAATTTAATTTTAGTTGATACGTAAACACACCTCACTTTAAGAGCGTACATCTAAACACATCAACTTAATAATCTAAACTGATAGCTAAACACTTCAATTCGTTTCTACTGTACCTCGTAAACACCTAACTCTAACACAACACATAAATTTTGAAGGTGTCTTTCATAATCATTTTCTCTAACACAACACGTAAATTTTGAAGGTGTCTTTCATACTCATTTTGTAAGTTTGAGTGTTTGTCATTGAAGAAGAAGAAAAGTTTCCATTTTGTGCACATAAAAATCAAGAAACAGAGGAACTCCTCTGTTTCACATAAACTCAAACACACATAAAAATTGAAACTGATGATCATTAATTAGACATTAAATCAACATGTTGTCCACTACTAATTACATCAAAATTCACTTGCACATAGATAATAACTAATGAAAAAACCAAAATTAAACAAAAAATATTACTACTACTAATAAACTAATCATTTTCTTCCATGTGGTTCTTGATGATGAAGATTGATCAAGATCAGAATGAGGAGGTTTTCTATAATAATATGGAAACCAAGGGACAATTGGTTCTGGTGGTGGTGGTGCTTCACCATTACCATAATCATTAGGTGGAGAATTCAAATATGGGATATTGTTGTAACCAGATGGTGGTGGTTGATAGGTGGTTGATGATGGATTTGGGACATATCCACCTTGTGGGGTTGGTGGGGTTGGTGGGGTTGTGGTGGTGGCCGGAGGAGGGTTGTTTCCGGTGGGGCCGGTTGGAGGAGGATAACAAGGGTAAGCACATTCTTGGGATGTGATTCTTGCCGGAAAGTTGAGGAGGAGTATTACAAGTGGAAGAAGATATAGTAGTGTGAATTTAGAAACCATGTTTTGTGTTTTTTGTAGGAAGAAATGGAAGGGCAATTGTGAAAAAAAAAGAAGGGGTATTAAGATAATGAAGTAGATGTTTGAGTTGATGGGGGTGGGGGTCAAGATTGTAGACAAAAATGAAAGGAAAAAGGGAGGGGGGGCTTAGAGGTGTTTAAGTTAGTGCGGGTGGGGGTTTCAAAACTGTAGAACGAAATGGAAGGAAAAGGAAAGGGGGAAATGAAAAAAAGGGTATTAAGAAAATGAAGTAGAAGTTTGAGTAAATGGGGTGCGGAGGTGTTAGCTCTTCGACAAAATCAAGTCTTTTTTGCAGCTTAGAAGGGTGGAGAGATTGATCCGAGATTAAAAGAGTCTTGAATCAACTTGAATTAGCAAAGATTAAAGAATAAAAAGATTACTTGACCGAATAGATTAGCTCTCGATTGAATCTGAAGGGACTGTAGGAAAAATGGAAGGAAAACGCGGGGGGGGGGGGGGGGGG
>JAJOOR010086810.1:0-15086 GCA_036250505.1 Solanum acaule | reverse complement strand
ATTAAAAAAAAAAAAAAAAAAAAAAACTCTCAAGGAAGAGTCTATTTGGATAAGAAATTCTAAGGACACTAAGCATAATTTGTGGGATATTTTTCATTTTAAAATTGATTTTATCCTGTCAGTCAAGGAATTAATTGTAAGGTATATTCATATAAACTACAAAAAAACACGAAATATAATCTCGATGCTAATGAAACTATAGCTACAGTTTGTAATTAGAGAAACATTAACTAAGGAGTCTGATTATTTTTCTAGTCTTAACTATTTATGAAATTTCCACTAACAAATTCTGGCATAATTTGTGTTTAGTTCTTAGATTTTATTCTTTAATTACCTAATTTTTTTTAAACTGCAAATATTATTAACTATTTTTTATGAGAAGATTCTCGGAGAAACGAAAAGCAAAAAAAAAAAGAGTATCCTAAGATTTTAACAAAGTAAAAGAATTTCATTATAATTCTAAATGTAGCGACTGAAAAATTAAAAAAACAATTCAAGAACAATACTTTTCAATCTGGTACAGATCTTATATTGTTACTTAATTTTCAAGACTAATCATCTTGGTTCCTTCGTCTCTGCCATTAGTATACATATAGGGCTTCAATCTATAGTTGGAAAAAGATAAAATTTTGTTTTGCAAAATACAAAACTCTCCTAACACAGAATCAAGAAGATATAACTTGTAAGTTTCAGTACTCTAGATAGTAAAAATATGAAGTGGTGATAAAAGGATATTTGAGTATTTTAAGAATATTAGTTTTGAGAACGTGTGTTGCAGTTGCGTTTGACCTCTATTATTATATAAAATCTTTATAGGTTTAATCTCATGTTGAAATATTATTTGTAAATACGATAAATATTGTATCAAATAATGTGTTTATATGAACACTACCTTCTAATTATGCTCCCCAATTAAATATTGATATTATGTCTATCTCTTCATATGCTCTAACGTTCTTTGCATTTGAAGAGGTAGCTATTGCAATTTGCAAGTGCTCTTAATTTTTTAATTAAGAAAAAAACATTAGAACCTAGATCATTGATAATGAGGAAATTATTACTCAGAAATGATCTTCATGATTATTATTGTAATATTTACGGTGGTATATAGAAAGTTTTTGTTACATTTTTGGAAGTTTAACCATATGTTATTTGAATGTTGCTTAATATATTTTTGTTTAATGTTTGATAATTAAGTAGATATTTTATTTCATTTTGATTTACTGCAAGTGAAAAAATGTAATTCAATTCTAGTATAAAAAAGTGAGAGATCAATTTCATGCACCTCGAATAATTTGACTAAATATGTGTTATTTTTCATCACCAACATATATCAGTTAATTCTATTCATCTAAATTTAGACAGATGAAAAAAAATTACCTAATATCTTTGTCCACTAAAATTTAAGCGTGGGACTAAATGATTCCCACTGTATTAAATCACTAGGCCACAAGCCCACAAGCCAGTCCTTTAAATGTTTTTAATAGTATATATTAATAATAAAACAAAATATAACTCATACATTGTTTCTATTTTACAAGCATGAAAATATAATTATAATTTCGTACTTTATTATGAAATACTACAGAACATATAGTCTTATTTACCTCAAAGAACATATAGTGATTTGTGGGGACCAACCCCTGTGGCATCACCTCAAGAAATAAAATACATGTTACGATTGCGCTAGATATACTTGGATCTACCCTTTAAAGAAGAAATCTGACTTTTTTCTATCTTTTTGAACTTTTAAAAACTAGTAGAAAATCAGTTCTCTACGAATATCAATTGTGTTTAAAAGTGACGGTGACAATGAATTTAATAGTCTGGGTTTTGTGAACCACTTAGCTCAAAATGGCAAACAACAAGTTTCTTGTCCACATACACCTGAACATAATGGAGTCGCCGAAAGAAAACATACATATTGTTGAAACCGTCATGACTTTGCTTTTTAATGCAAAAGTACCGTTGTTCTTATGGGTTGAAGCCTTTATGATTGTTGTCTTCCTAATTAATAGAATGCCTACAAGTACATTGAATATGAAATCTCTGTTCTCAAAGCTTCATGGACACTCACCTAATTATAGCTCCCTGAAAGTTTTTGGGTGTCGGTGCTTTTCATATCTTAAGGGACAAAATAAAAATAAATTCCAACCAAAAACGTTCCCTTGTGTGTTCATAGGCTACAGTCTAATTCACAAGGGATGCAAATGTTATCATCCTCATATAAGAAAGGTTTTTATTTCGAGACATGTTATTTTTGATGAATTGTATTTACCTTATGTGTCTACTAGTGTTGATCTCTCTGCAGAATCTTATGCTTCATACTTTACAACCTTTCAAGAAGTTTTGGATACAAACAATCTTGAATGTGAATATACATCTACTTCTGTTGACTACGCAGAAGGTGCCTTACACCAGCTCTAACAACACCTCATGTATGCATGCCATCGATGGAACAACCTGCATCTTTATCTCAATGTGACCAACTTGCTAAATTAAATGATTCTGTGAACTCACAAAATATTGCAGCCCCTAATTCTCCTCATGGAAGCAGCACTTCCATAATGCAAGCTAGCAACAACAATTCATCAACGCAAGTTGGCAATAGCAACTCATCAAATCTTCACTCATCCAAAGTCCCAATACCTTGTGGAACTTCCCTCTTTACCTTGAAGTTGATCCTATTGAGCCCATTGCCCCTACATCACCAGTTATGCAAATAGAAAATACTCACCCAGGTAAAACACAAACTTTGCCTAATCTTACCTTTCAATCCTGTAGTTTAACAACTTTCTTACAACCTGATATCTCTGCAGAACCAAAAATAATTAAATCCTCTCTTTCTAAACCACATTGGTTGACTGCTATGAATGAAGAGCTAGCAACCCTGAAATCTAGTGACACATGGATGTTGGTACCTCGACAACCTCATATGATCATTATTGGGTCTAGACGGGTGTTCAAAACAAAAGTAAAGTCGGATGGGTCAGTGGAACCCTTTAAGGCTCGTCTCGTTGCCAAAAGTTATAATCAACTTGCCGGTATGACACTTTTAGTCCCGTTGTCATACTATAACCATTCACATTTTGTTGTTGATCGCAACCACCTTACATTGGGAGATTAACCAGCTAGACGTCAAGAATGTTTTTTCTTACATAGTTATTTCAGTTCTAATCTATGTAGACTATGTAGGCTTTTGTATTCAACAATATTTCGAGTGTTGCATCGAAGTTGGAAAGTGCATGCGTGTAGTTTTCCTTTTCAATACATTACAAGTTATAATATGGCGGAGCCAGGATTTGTATTAAGGGCTTCCAAAATATAAAGATAGAAAACACAACCTCAAACAATTTTTGTAACCCCTTAACCATTACACTAAACTTCAACTTGTATTACGAGGTGCTAGTATTTGTATATATATATATTTATTAAACCAAATTTTAACGTATATATACAATGTAATTTTCCAAGGAAGGGTGTCGCTTGATATCCCTTGCCCTAGAGTAGCTCCGCCCCAATTTATAACATATATTGTTGCTTCATCAAAGTTATTAACATCTTCTTATGTGATGTGGTAATGTTCCACCAAATATCTTTCTTAGAAAAAATATTGACTATAATTATTGGCCCCACTTTGACATTCTTGTAAAGTCAAGGGGCATAAAATTTAGAGTTGTCAAAAAGGGCCGGTCCATCCCCACCCAGCCCAAGCCTCACGGACCAAGGAATTTGATGGGCTAGGGAAAACCGGCCCTTCATTTGGAAGAGCCTAAGAATGCACTACCCAACCTAACCCTAGAAGGGCCGAGGGATGTGGCGGGCTAACCCTTTTTTTTCTTTTCAAACTTAAAATTCTATAACATCAAGAAAATTAGAAGATTTTCAAATCAAATATGGAAAATAATGGTGTTGTTTCAATAAAACTAGCAAAAAAATCTAGTGTTATTAGCATGGATCTACGATACTAGATACACGAGATACATGTATCTGGTGTGATGCATTACAGATACGCGAGTGAGATAAGAGAGTGACGAGTAAGATGAGAGGAAGGCGAGGGCATTGGATTTGTCTATGTATCCTAGATACATGTGAATCCACTTGAATAGAGTGTATCTAGAATAAATTAAACTAATTTGAGTCCATGTATCCTGAGATACATGTATCTGGATGTACCAAAATTTAATAAGATTCGTAATATTACAACATAACATGCATTTAAGTAATTAGCTCATATACTAGTGAGATTGTTGTAAATTACCCTTAAATAAATAGTTTTGGCCCATGAGGCGACCCCGACCCGACCCTAATCAAGCCTCGAGGGCTAAGGGCTTAAAAGCCCTAGTTTTAAATTGGCTTGAAAAATCCTATTTCAACCCTACCCAATAACAAGTTGGGTTGGGCCGACCCCATGTACTAAGCCCATTTTGACGGCTCTAATAAAATTATGTAAATTTTCTTTTCTTAGGGACCCTTTTTTTACTATTAAAGATTTTTTTAATTGAAAGGATTAAACTTTTAGACTCTTTGACAAAAGGGTACAAGAGATTATCCTCACCATGAAATGGGAAAGAACATTAAATATTCATTAAATGTTAATTGAATATGGATGTGTCGGAGTGGGTGGATACCTCTCTAAGTTCCCTATATAATAAGCCAAATCTGGTTCGTTTTCTTCATCTCAGTCTTTCATTTTCAATTTTCTACCCACTAAAAAAAATTCTCAGTTATTTCCTTCATAAATCAGCCTCCTTTATTATCTTTTTCCTCACTTTTCTCTCACAGAAAATATTTTTAGTTTTTTTAAATAAACAGATTAATAAATTCTTAATGATTTTCTTGCCCCTGTCTCATTTTTTTTGCAGTTAACTAGATCTAAAATGGAGGATAATAATTGGGATTTAAGTGCTATGGTAAGAAGTTGTAATAGTAATGAACCTAACAATGTTACAACTCCTAACTTAGGCTTGGTGTCTTTTGAAAATGATGATTGGAATACTTTTGATGAATTTTTTTCTACTGACATGCCTAATTTTAATGACTTATCAGAGATTTTCTCTATAGATTTTTCAGTTGCTCACCAAGAAAAAATAGATGATCAGGTCATAATCATGGACCAAAATAATAATCAAGAGACATACTCACATCCCATTCAACCAACTCAAATTAGTCAACAAATCATTCTTCCTCCATTACCAACAACAATAACATGTGTGCCAACAATAACTACGACACCACAAGAATTGATTGATCGACAACAACTTGAAAATTTTGATGACCAGGTCATAATTATGGACCAGTACTTACATCCCATTCAACAAACTCATTTTGGCCAACAAATCTTTCTTCCTTCATTACCAACAACGGTAACATGTATGTCAACAACAACTACAACACCACAAGAATTGATCGATCTACAACAACAACCTAAAAAATTAGATGATCAGGTCATAATCATGGACCAAAATAATAACCAGGAGATGTACTTACCCATTCAAACAACTCAATTTGGCCAACAATTTTTTCTTCCTCCATCACCAACAATGACAACTTGTGTGGCAACAGCATCTACAACATCACAAAAATCGATTGATCTACAACAACAATTTGTGATGCAGGATCAAGCTTATCCTAATTTAAGTATGCCCAGGAAGACTCCTCTGATTGAAACTTGTAAAAGGTAACTACTTCCTCTGTTAAATTTTAAGTGTATGTGTTCAAAGTTTTTATTTTAATACTTTTAATTTGAAATCAGAAAAAATCAGTCAACAAGAGTTATCTATGAAGTGTTGCAAGAGGAATTCACAAATGATAAATGGGCATGGCGTAAGTGTGGTTAGAAGTCAATCAAAGGTTCTCCATTTCCGAGGTTTGCTCTCTTCATCATTCTATCATATCGTAGAAAATGTTGTTAGTTCTCAATTTTCATGATAAAAAGTAGTAAAACATATTAATGGTAAATATAGACAAGTGTAATATTTGATCAGTACTAATTATATTTTGTGTATATGATATATCAGGAACTACTTTAAGTGTAGTACATCAAGATCCTGCCAAGCAAAGAAAATAATTGAGAAAAGCCCAAAGAATGAGAACTATTTATTTGTGTCCTATTCTGGTCAACACAACCATGATCCTCCTACATATAGCAGATCTCTTGCTTTATTTAACAATAGTTCCAAAAACAAACTTCCAAAAAGCATAAATATTGTGCCCAAAGTGTTAAACTTGAATGCATCATCGTCCTTGTCCAAGCGTGCTAAGCGTTTCAAAGTTGATGCCTCTTCAATTAGTCAAACTGCAGCTACACTTGAAATTGAGAGAAATAATAAAACGGTTGATGTTGTCACGGAGAACAAAGACGATGGTGAAGAGGAGGAGAACGCGTATGACAATTTTTTCTTGGGGTTTGAAGAATTTCAAGAAGTTGCTGCTTCCATCTTATAGGAATGAAATGAACAAGAGGAATTGATCTTTTTTCCCCTCTCCAACAACTCTATTATGTGCACCTTTTGTCTTCTAGTCATGTTTCTTTTTTAGTTATAAGTGGGGTCAAAATTTTAGATTTATAGTTTGTTATGTTTAACCATGTCATAGAAAATAGTGCTTCTCTAGATAGCTAGATATGAATCATTTCCAGTTTCGTTATTTCTGTTGTTTTTTAATATGAAAATTTGACCCCTCTTGGAAGTTGTTGTTTTATTTTCTCAAATAGTTCTTTCTTTAAGAAAAGTCACCGGTCTCAACATCTCAGTTTATACATTAAATTATACATCAAAATCTCATATAGTTCTTTCTTTAGAATATCACAATTCAATTTCAGAAGCTATATATATGAGTGTTATTGATGCATGCATTAACCATTTCGAAGGAATTTTCACACTAAAAAATCAATTGTATGTTCTTGTGGATTACTATTAATTTAAAAGATAGAATAAGTAATTTGTTTTAGTACTCTGTTAAATTATTTTTTTATGGTATAAATTTCTTCTCTATATCATCAATGGTTTATAAATATCTAAACAACCATTTTGATTTTCTTATTTCTGGTTCTTTTTCTTTTGCTAAAGGACACTTTTATAGTCATATTATCTTTGAGCAAGAAACATGTGTCAAATATGTAATTATAATAAGTATAGGGATTTACGAAATCATTGTGATCTTTAATGTTGCTAGAAGTGGCATTAAATGCAATCTCTACATATAAACTGTTACAAATATTAATTATTAATCTAAAAGTTTTGCATAATTAATGAAGTAATACATTATTTCAATATTGAACATTGTACTACTCTAGTTCATTTTACTTGTCATATTTATTTTTCACCTCATTAATTAAAAGGTTACTTAACTAAATTATTATTATATAATCTTGATGTATTAATCTATCTATTAATTATTCAAAATATTATCAAATTTTTTTGCAGTCGAGATATTTCCTAATGAGGAGGACTTGCATCTGATCAAATTTTACCTATTGAAAAAGATTAATTGAAAGGTTACTTAACTAAATTATTATTATATAATGTGTTATAATCTAAGCCATCTTTGTTCATACAGGGCATATGATCTGATCAAATTTGGAAAGAGTACCAAAACTTGAAAGGAGATATTGTTATATTCTTCATTATCTGCAGTAGTAACCCACAAAATGATTTCTCAAGAGAAAAAAGAGAACATGAAGTTTGATTTAGTTTTCTTACAACTCAGCATAGTCTTGTACGATACATGTTCTTTCCCTACAAATTGAACTTACAATGGTCATGTCAATTATGTGGCCATTATATTGGGTATATGTAAGTAATTCTAAACAAAATATTTTTTTAGGACTAAATTGATATATAAAAAATTAAATGACGTATCCGTAAGTTCGAATTGACAAAAATCCACTGAGAAGGACCTTTTTTTGTCTTACCGTTTCATATGCTCCTTTATGTCGCTTCCACTTTCATTTTAATTGTACCTCTTATCCCACTTTTCGTTTTGTTGTCCCTCACTTTACAATAGCAATTTTATCCACGCACAATCTGGAGAGTAGTTAACTGATCACATATTACTTAATTTTGAAATAAAAGAACTCAGAGAACATTAAAGTGTGTAATAAACATGAACTTCACTTGGAACTTGAAATCTACAGCAATAGTTTAGTAGAAAGAGGAAGAGACTATGCTTATTCAGTGGAGGTCAAATGTAGAGCACACTTTGTAAGGCTTTTATAACATTTTAATGTAAATGTTCTTCCTCAAACATGTTTTGTACTTATGAAACCTTACAAGTGTTTGAGAAAGTAGACAAAATGGTAAAAAAAATTTATTCTCTTATCTAGTTTCCTCATAAAGATACTCACAGTTCAACCTTCTGAGTATCAATTAACCTATAAGGAGGCTTATGTAAAGTTCATTTGATGAATCTACGTATTCTTAAGGCTTTTTGTTTAGCCAGACCAATAATGGTGATCTCTCTTATATGCGCCCTTTGTTTTGATTCCTTATTTCCCTTCCGGCTTCATTGATATGTAATCGCAAATATATTATAATTAAAATGTATTTACCATACACATGGGGAAGTCGATTGTTGATTCATGAGGCGAAATCCAACACAAAACATGTAGGATGCAACTACCTACTCCAATTCGTGCCATGAAAGAAATATAAGAGCAAAATATACTTCTTCAATAATTTTGCAACTTTTGGGCCAATCTCATGTGACTCAAATGTATTTGGCCTCAAAATCTCACTTGTTATATGTATCAAAATATGTAGGACTTCTCAAATTCATACACTGCAAAATCGTAGAGTACCTCTTTCAATTAAAAGTACTCAGAGATTCTTAATTCAGCCATTTCTGTGTCTTAAGATTCTGTGACAGTACTTTCACACATCGGGCCTAGGATGCATCGATAGTGCAAGTTATAGTGGTACAATCACAGCTTCTTGGGTGCAGCTGGGAACTTCCACAAGAGCACTGCTAGCAACATTTACTCCATTCTTTTTACTATTCACAAACACTAAATAGTTCAAGAAATCAAGTAATTTCATGATCCCTTGCTCTTTGATTCAATCTTATGCGAAAACATAAAAAAAAGTTCAAAGATCTTCAAATTTTTTTCTGAAAACAATGGTACTAATATAGTTCTTACATTAGCTATAGTTCTTAGCATCATTATTTAGTCATGTACCTTGACTTGAGTGTCAAAATTTTATCGCCAATGATCAAAATGGTTTCCACCAAACTCACAGTACACTTTACTTTGCTATTTGTATAAATTATTGATGTTGTGTTCATTCTTTGTTTGTTCAGTTATATAAACGGGTAATATATATATATATGTTCGTTCACTTATATATATAGAGAGAGATCAATTTTTAATACACCTAGATCGATTTCACTAGTTTTCTACTCTCTCCGTTTCACAAAGAATGATCTCCTTTCCTTTTTAGTCAGTTTCAAAAAGAATGACCTCTTTCCTTTTTTGGTAACATTTTACTTTTTGCTTTCCACGTGGCATGTTTAAGACCACAAGATTAAGGGCAATTTTGTACATTTGACATAACTTTAATTTAGGACCACAGGATTCAAAAGTCTTCTTTATTTACTTAAACTCCGTGCCAAGT
The DNA here is from genome assembly GCA_036250505.1 of Solanum acaule. Taxonomy (NCBI): domain Eukaryota; kingdom Viridiplantae; phylum Streptophyta; class Magnoliopsida; order Solanales; family Solanaceae; genus Solanum; species Solanum acaule. The sequence goes on along the minus strand of JAJOOR010086810.1, from coordinate 5,472 downwards.
CAAACCAGGTCAATCTTTGTGAAATTGAGGGAGTATTATTTTTCACCACCAACAAATATCAGGTAATTATGTCCATCTAAACTTAAACAGATGGGAAAAAATCACTTAATATTTTTGTCTACTCAAATTTAAACCGGGACTAAATGATTCCCATGTATTCAATCACTAGGCCACAAGCCCACAACCCAGTCCTCCAAATGTTTTTAATGGTATATATTAATAATAAAACAAAATATAACTCAGACATTACTTTTGTTTTACAAGCATGAAAATATTATTATAATTTCATACTTTACCATGAAATATTACAGAACATATAGTTTTATTTACATTCTTTAAAATTTCTTTTTGCTAACAAATTATATGTATAGTTAAGACAATACAATTAGCATTGAACGGATAGACATTTTAAAAATAATTATTGTCTTAAAGATCAAAAAAAGATTTGTTCATATAAAATAGACTAAAACTTTTAACGATATTGTAATGACCCGAACTGCCGTTATTTAAGAAAAGCAAAACTTCAGAAAATTACTAGGCCATTGTCCCTCCAGGGCGGGCCAGATGCCGCTAGGACGGCGGCGCCACGGCTGGGTAAGCTGGCGCCAGAGCGGGATAGGCCAGACAAAATGTAAATAACGCGAAATCTTATTTTCTACTTCTTCCTAAAATACCTAATTTAGACGTAAACCACCCTAGAAACCCCCAAAAAGCTGCTCTAAGCTTGGGAAGGAAGGAGAAGGAGATTTCTAGCGTAAGGGGATCGATGGATTGCGGATTTCTGGTCAAGATCACCATCACGAAGTCCAGAAACAAGAATCGAAGCCAAAACCCCGTGCAACTGCTTGGCTCCCAGGTAAGCTAGGTTTTATTAATTGAGTAGTTATAAATATGTGCTCACTACGTAATATAATGTAAATCAATGGTAGGATTTATGCGTAGGCCTTCGTGCACCAAATAAGAGATAATTAAATCATAAAAAGAAGCCTTAGACGATGAACTAGGGCTAGATGATGGTTGTGATTTCATGATTGTGTGATATATGTTTGTTCTTGCTTCATTGTAATACGTCTATGTATGCGAATGTTGCATTATTGTTCACACTAGTTGTAAAGGAGATAGATGAATGATGAATGCCATGAATCATGACTTGATTGTATGATTTGAGAATATACTTGTGAATGTGATTGTGGTATAACATCTCGCTATTTGAAAGAACTAGGAAGAGTTAAAATTGGAAATAGTCATTTTAGGAAAGAATTGAAAAATCTGGAAATTTGGTTAAGTTATGTTAAGTATGGTTTTTGGTCAACTTCAAACAATTATAACTCCTAGCTCAAGATGATTTAGGTGTGCTTCCAGATACCATAGGAAAAATCGTTGAATTATCTTTCCAACGCCACCAAGTTATTGCGATTCCGAGTTTGTATGAGTGAGATATGCCCATTGGAAGTTGGGATGTTCAAATAAGGAAAGTCCAATCCGGATTTTTAAAGGGTAGTTTGGTTTTTTCCTTACCCAATTGTTTTATTTCGTTTTTGGTAATTAAGTTAGGGTCTAATCAGAATTTGGTTAGTTTACGCTTTTATCAAAATACGCTAGGGCTTGGAGAAAAGAGGAGAAAGGAGAAGAAAAGTTCAAAGTTCGTTGATTTCTTGGAGATTTTCGTGTGGATTTCGCCAAGGATTTAATCCTACGAAGTATGTGAGACTTTCATAACGTTGGGTTTGTTCAGTGTGAATTCATCCTAAAAGAGTTTGAAAGTTGATGTTCTTGATATGTATCTTGAATTTGATATTGTTCTTGAGTTGGGCAGAAATTGAGAAGTTTATGAGATCATTACGTCAAATTATTGAGTTGGCTAGAGTTAGGTTCTTAGGTGCATTTGATGGGTATCTGTATCTAAAAAGAATTTGGGAAAAAGAACCGACTTTGGGCGAATTAGGGCTGGAAAACGAAGAAGAAATTTAGTCGGGCAAATCTGGGCACTAGCTCCGCGTCGCGGACCTGCTCCCCAGATTTGGAAAAAAATTATTTCGCGGAGCGGAGCGGTCACGGACCGTTCTGCCTCAAAAAGTATTTTCGCAACCAAAATTTAAATACATCTCCGCGTTGCGGACTTACCCTTAAACATTAAATTTTTTTATATTTTCTCATGTTTAGCTATCTAAAAACACTCCTAAACATCATGAGATCTTTCCTATCACAAATCACGATCCTTGAATTCATAATTCAATTCAAGGAAAGTTAAGAGTCAGGTTTAGAAGTCAAGAAGTAAGTCGAGAGAAGCTCATTAAAGTTTTTCAAAAGTCTTTCACAAACGTTTTAACTTTGTTCTACGACTTAAGTTTTAAATTAAGCAAAGAGTAAAGAGTTGAGTTCATTTCTTCAAAAGTTATAAGGGAACTAAGTATTCCCAAGAGTTTAAAATGTTTTCACATTTGAACAAGAAAGGGAACATCGATTCCAAGAGAGCTTTTAAGCTAAGTTTTGAGTAATTATCTCAAACCAAAGAAAGAAGATTGTTATAAAAATATATGAGGTAAGTATATTTTGGAAGTAGTATTGAGCACCGATATGGGGATGCGAGTTCATATTAACTCAAGTCTCCATAAACCATGTAGCCATCATGGGTAGTAAAGGATCATACTTTTTAGATGACTCCTTAAGATGCTTTTAGCATAGACTAGTAGATCCACTTAGTTAAGGTGTCCTATATGACGGCAAAGTATAGGACAGCTCTGGCAGCGTGGGCAAGACGTTGTATCACCACTTAGACTCATAGTGATGGTTGTCGATTAGAGAATCTCCCACATAAACGATATTACTTTGATAAATCAGTAAAGTTGAGTTTGTTATTGCATATCTTTAACAAATTGAGTTGTTATTTACTGTTCTAAATGCTTTTTTTAAATTGCACTATTATTGTTGTTTTACACTGCATTTTGAGTTGAGTTATTCATGATTTGAGTAAAGCCAAGGTAAGTGTCCCTTTCAAATCCTTTTCAAGCTTAAGTGGTGTTTAGAATTTCAACTCGCATACTCGTACATTCAATGTACTGATGCCAGTTGGCCTGCATCGTCTTATGATGTAGAAGCAGGTAACCAGGATCAGCATCCAGTTCCTTGTTGATCAGATTGAGGACTCAGAGTCAGTTGGTGAGCCTTCTTACATTCCGGAGGATTCTTTTATAATTTGTTTTCTAGTTTTCAGTTGTTAGGATGATCGGGGGACCTGTCCCAACATCCCTCTTTGTTTTAGAGGCTTCATAGACAGTTAGTAGTTCAGTTGTCTTTACATTATCATTTCATATGTTAAGACTTGAGTTGCCATTTTGGCCAAGTTGAATGCAGACTTTTAAACATTCTAAGTTATTTTATTTAACAATTGAGAAAGTGCATTTGATCATTGTAATAATGCTTAGAGTCTTCCGCTTAGTAAGTAAGTCAGGCCAAGGGTTCGCTTGGGGCCAGTAATGGTTCTCGAGTGCCAGCCACGTTCGGGGTGTAGGCTCAGGATGTGACATGTGGCTTGTTAAATGGATCGGGTGTCGCGTTTCGACACACTAACTTGGATCGGTTTTCATCTTCTAGCATAAATATGGGATCGGTTGCCACGTTCCAGCATAAACATTGGAACGGGTACCACATTCTGGTATGCTAACAGTTTGGGTTTGGGTTCCATGAGAAGACTAATGACTTGTTATAATTGTATACTTGAGATTGTGAAGTTATACGTTGTTCATAAGTGATATTTGATATTGTTTTCCCCGAAATTGTTTAATGATTATGATGACCTATATCGGATTGTTCTACTATGTTAGGTAAACAGATTAAGTATCTCGTTGTTGAATGAACTGGAAAGAATAAGCCCAACCGGAATGTGGTACAGTATGTAGAAAGGGTTCAAGGGTCGTAATATTTGAGAGAAAGGGTTGTCCGTGTGTTGCGAGGGTAAGAAGTGGAGGTATTGTACGAGATGGAAATACTTAGGTAGATCCCACCGTTGGGGAAAGGGATTAGTGGTTAGTAGTGGGAAGCCTTGATATGATGTGTCATGTGGCAAGGACTGGGTAAGATAAGGAGAAAGTAAGAGCATGTCGTGTGGTTAGTCAAAATGATTATAGTTGTATTCGTGAACTCTTCTAAGCGATAGAATGGTTAGGCTATGATCAATAAACTAGTAAGTAGGTTAACTGAGAAGGTGGTTAGTTGTAAGGGTACTCGTAAAATTTTGAGGTATTCGAGAGAGAGGGTAAAAGTGGAGAAGCGAGTGGTTATTTGCAGGTTCTTGCTAGTTGATTTCTTATGTTATGCGGTGGGCGTCAGGTTGACCGATGATGCCTACCAGTACGCGTGGTTTTGTACTGATACTACTCTTGCTATGCCTTTTTGGCATAGTCTGGATACAGGTTGGTGATGTTTCATTAGATGAAGACGAAGAAATTCTCCAACAACTTTTATTTTTCCTTCCGCATGGTGAAAGTTGTGTCTTTTATTTATTATGTATTGTTTGTACTCTTAGTAGCTCTTGTACATGTTTAGACTAGATACTTGAAAATGTTAATTATTTTATAAGTCTTAACTCTGAGTCATCTTTTTAGAGCTCTTGTTTATAAAAATAGTACATGAAATTCGTTTATTCTTTCGTTTCCTTAATTTTCCGCATGATTTTAATTGTTGGGATATGAGGGTTCTCTTACTTGGGTGTTAGTATGTAGGTGCCTGCACGGCCCAGTGGGTTGGATCGTAACAAACTGGTATCAGAGCCCAGGTTATCGGTCTCCAAGTACAAGAGCAAAATGTGGACTAGACTTTATACATCACATCTCTTAGGCTACAACATTTTTTCTAATTATGTGTGAACACAGCGTGTAATGCATTGAGTTGTCTTTAGATCTAATCTATGCAGACTTTTATACACACAAAATATTTTATGTACTGGACAATTTTTTAATTTAATCTATGTAGACTTTTGTATTTAACAATATTTCGAGTGTTTCATCAAAGTTATGAAGTGCATGCGTGTAGTTTCCTTTTTCAATACATTACAACATTTAAAAATCGAAAGTGTAACACCCCGTATTCGAAACAGACAAAAATGCAGATTTTGAGAAATTGCAGGTGCAACTTACGGTCACCATCCACGGACCGTAGGTCAGACCACGGCCCGTGCTGGTGGTCCGTGGTTCGCCACTGCAACCCCTCCCCAGCCAGCTCAGAAAATTGGTTAAGTCTCGACTCACGGACAGACCCACGGTCCGTAGATCAGACCACGGTCCGTGGATCAAGACCTCCTTTGCCCAGCCTCTGACATGAACTACGGTTGACCAGCACGGACCGTCGTTCGATCCACGGTCCGTAGGTCTGACCGTAGATCGAAGGTCAGCAGCCAGTTAGCTGAAAAATTCTGATGGGTCAACTTCAGATGGTCATAACTCTTAGCACAAAACGAATTATGTTTCCCATGAC
>JAJOOR010086809.1:0-12075 GCA_036250505.1 Solanum acaule | reverse complement strand
ACAGTGAAGTCATGCTATTGGAAGATGAACTACAATATTTCATTGACTGAGAGGTGGCCATGGAAACTAATTTGGAAGGTGAAATGTCCATCAAAAGTTTCATGTTTTGTTTGGCTATTGATTAGGAAAGCATGCCTTACTCATGCAGCTTTACAGAAAAGAGGCATGCATATTTGTTCAAGATGTTTTATGTGTGAACATGAAGCTGAGGTAAATAATCATCTGTTCATTCACTGTCAAACCGCTACAAGGTTGTGGAATATGTTTTTGTGCAGTCTGAGGATTAGTTGGGTGATGTCAAAGACTACTTTGGAGGTCCTGAACAGCTGGCCAGGAGTTGGAAGTAGAGGCAAGAAGGAAGAATGGCGGAAGCTCATCCCAGCATGTATCTGGTGGTCTTTATGGAAGGAAAGGAATGCTAGGTGTTTTGAAGGACAGAAAATCAATTTTCAGAGGATTAAAACAAACTATAATAGTCTTCTATTTTTTTGGTGTAAACAAGACTTGGTGGGGGATGGGGTAGAATTAGTTGATTTCTTAGGAAACTTGTAATCTGACTACCACCATGGAGGTGTGCTCATTACACTATGGGATGTAAGTTTCCAATTCATCATCTCTTGGATGATGAATCTTTTGTGAATACAAAGTTACCCTTATCTCAAAAATTTATTTGAATTTTATAATTATTATTGTTTTGACAAAAATAAATTACAAACATGTAGTTATTGAGAAAACAAACAGTCCCACTCATTCCGCATACAAATCCAAACACACATCTTACTAATATGCATTCAGATTCAGACGTCATTATCTTAATTAAAACTAACGACCCTTTAACAAAGGAAAAGTTCACAAAAAAGACAAGGGAGTCGACGACAACAGAGGTGCACAGTGAAAAAGGGTGTGCTAAAAGTTTTAAGGAAAATATGGCATTGAAGTAACAAAAGATCATGTAATGAAGGGAAACAAGGTAATCCAACTAACTCAAAAGAAACAAATATCATGCACAACCATTAAACAACACCTGTGGCAAAAGTGGATTCTGTTGCTGGGACGAGAACTGCTTAAGGTTTCCACCACTAAATGGAGGTACGCCAAGAAGATTACTCTGACCTTGCTGCTGTACTTGCTGAAATTTTTGCAAAAACTTCTCCCTCTGGTCAGGTGCAATTTCAGTTCTTCCACGGAATTGTCCCTGAAATCCCAAGAAACAAATTGAAATGGAACGATACCTGTTGAAGCAGTTGAATACATAATAGTCTAGGAAAAAAGGTAGAAACCTAAGGAAAAGATTAAATCACAGTAATAGCACACACACCCCAAAGTATGTTATCAAAACAAAAAGGAAACAAAAACTTTAAACACGATTGAGATCATGCCATGACATATCCTTCTGAATTCTTAAAGCAGTCCATATATTGACACAGATTGTCTTCGTGACAGGCTGCCACCACCCCACATCAATTTAGGCAAAAAGAATTATATTTCAATATGGATGAGGTGCTCATAGTTTTAAAATACAAGTATATAACACTCTCCAATTGCATAAGAATAAAGATATAGAATGAAAGCATTTTTCAACTAGTAAAGAAGATAGCAAGGTCGAACAGTTTTTAAGGATATGTCAGCATTTAAAAACATATTTGAGAGGCTAATTACTTTTATTTTAAACTTGCAGCATGTGATAGTACATAAACAGGTACAAATTTAAGTGGTGATCACAGAGCTCGCATAAATGATAACATGGAAAACATACCGCTTCATTTTGATTCTGAAAGGAACTACCAGGCCTCCATTGCATACCAGGACCAACAGAAGGAGAGAAAACTCTACCAGTCATGACCGTAGCATCACCGAGATTTGCCCCATCAGAAACACCAATTCCATCTGTAGCCTTAGCTGCTTGTGACATCATCATTCTGTTAGCCAGAGGCGATACCAAAGGCTGTCCCATGCCGCTACTTCCAAGCCTCTCCTCTGAAACTAAGATATTTCTCTTTGTAACTTCAGAAGCAGAAGGAATAGCTCCTAGACCTCCATTGCCAGTAACTGAACCAGTAGAACCAAGTGCAATACTAGCCACGGGTTGGTTAGATAGAGCACCTCTACTAACACCCCTTAAAGCAGTTTCACTAAGGGCAGGGGAAGGCTTTCGAGCTGGGAAACTTGTCAAATCGTCTTCTTTTATTGCATTTGACATACTAGTTGGAGATAAAGCAGCAGCAGCAGCACCTGCATGTTCCAAGAAACCACATCCAGAAGTTCAGCAGACAAATAAACAAACTAGTTGATGTATCAGAATCTTTTGAGTAGAAGCATGGTTAGTACCCTGGGTTGCATGACTCCCAGCAGGCGTTGTCGGAGCAGAAGTAGCAACTGCACTACTTTTAGGAGGTGGGGTCCTAACAACTGTTTCGGAGCTACTGTCCTGTGATGCTACTTCATCAGACTGATCCTGAACACTAGCAGCTAGCTGTGCTAAAGATGTTACAGCCACCTGGAAAGCAAGTCATCAATTAGTTCTCTACATTGGTAAGCAAAGGAACCCTGCAAACTTGGCAAGAATGGGTCTTAAACTTGCTGCCTACTAATTAAACAAGAAAATAAACTGTATTGAGTTAACAACAGAAATGTTGGAAAAGGTGAATAATAGTGTTTTCAAGGAATTCAACAGTTGCGTCAAAGAGCTATGGTGAGCAAGGGAAAGAGGGAAAGAGATCCTAGAGGATAATATTTGTGTTGGTGGTTTAGATGGTCAGTTTGAGGAATTGGCATCATAAGAATCAATATACACATGCTACACCTCCCCACAAAACTTTGAGAAGTAGAAGACTGAGTTGCTCACACCCTTCACTTTCGGTGCCGCACCCCCATCAACACGACGTGGGTGTGAGTATGGGATCAGAATCGGATCTGGTCAACTGATTTTGGGTACTTAGACCGAAATTGACTGAGAAAATCAGGAAAAAAACTAAATGTGAAATGGAAGAAAATGGAATACCTAGCATATAGAAATTGTGAGAAATATAGGAAAAGAATATTATTGAATTATTGTTGTCTACATTATTACATTGAGACCCTATTTATAGACACTAGAATACAATCCTTTACTAAGTAGGATACTATTTAGTATTCCTATTTCTATTCTAAATAGGATTGTATAAACCTATTCCTATAGGATTGTATAAACCTATTCCTATTCTAATAAGATTGTATAAATCAATTCCTATTCTAATAGGATTGTATAAACATACACTCCCCCTCAAGCTAGTGCATACAATTCATGTATCTAGCTTGTTACAAATATAATTAATACGAGGACTGATGAGGGGCTCGGTGAGATATCTGCAAGTTGATCAGTCGACTTCACAAAATTGACAGTCAATCTCAATGTGCTTGTCTTCTCATTAAATACTGGATTTGATGCATATTGCCGATAAAATTACAGTGTTGAACTTCCCAAACGAAACGAGTGATAAAATTACAGTGTTGAACTTCCCAAACCAAACTTGCAAAGACTGTTTCAGACCATAGAGTGACTCACATAATCGACATGACCATAGAGTGACTCACATAATTGACATGAAAGGCTACTAAACTCCCCCTGAGCAACAAAACACTCAAAATCTAGTATAAAGTATATGGATCATGTTGGAATCAATAGATGAGTCGATATTAAACAAGAAAGTCACGGAAATATTGGCCAGAACATGCTCATACGCCGGAGTATTAGATTTGATGGCTGAAAGTGGTCACAATCTAAGAAATAAAATTATACGGGTAGGGTTGGAATGATGGCACGACCCAACTAGAAAATAGAAATTATATAGGAAAGGTCGGATTGATGGCACGACCCTATTGAAAAAGAGAAATAATATGGGTAGGGTCGGAATGATGGCACAACCCTACGTAAATTAAATTTGAGGAGTCACCGGAAAGACGAATGGAACTATGCAAATCAAATCTGAGGAGTCACCAAAAAGACACGGTGCTATGCAACTCAGATATGAGAAGTAGTTCGGAAAAATCCACGGTACTACACAAATTAAATATGAAAAGTAGTCCGGAGAGAAGCACGGTGCTATGCAAATAAGATATGCAAAAAAAGGCAGTCACCGAAAGGATGGCACGGTGCTACACATATAAGTTATTAAAAAGTAGTCACGGGAATGATAGCACGGTGCTACACAAATCAGATATGAGAAAGTAGTCACCGGAATGATGGCACAGTGCTACAAAAATTAATTATGAAAAAGTAGTCACTGGAATAATGGCACGGTGCTACACACATTAACTATGAAAAAGTAGTCACCGAAAAGATGGCACGGTGCTACACAAATTAAACATGAAAAATAGTCACCGAAAAGATGACACGGTGCTACAAATTTTGATAGCATAATTGTTGGCCAGACGAGTGACATATATGGGTAATATAGCCCCCTGCCGGCAGCGGAAACTCTTTGATTCTCTACCAAGATCGTAGAGACTCTGATACCATGTGAGAAATATAGGAAAAGAATATTATTGAATTGTTGTTGTGTCTACATTATTACATTGAGACCCTATTTATAGACACTAGAGTACAATCCTTTACTAATCCTTTACTAAGTAGGATACTATTTAGTATTCCTATTTCTATATGTACTCCTATTTCTATTCTAAATAGGATTGTATAAACCTATTCATATTCTAATAAGATTGTATAAACCAATTCCTATTCTAATAGGATTGTATAAACCTATTCATGTTCTAACAGAAATATTTATCTCAGTTCTTTTCCTTATATCTCCTTCTGGGATTCTCCTCAGAATACCTTGTTAGTTTTCAAAGATAGGGTTAAGGTCTGTGTACATCCTACTACCCTCCCCTGGGTATGTTGTTGTTGTTGTAATACCTTGTTAGTTTCCACATAATGTCTCATAATTTAAATATAAGCTCAATTTTTAGATGCTTGAATTACTTTTAGTCGAATCCCCGCACTCATATCCCTACCTAAATCCATACCCCAAATCTTAAATTTAGATCATCAAGAATTCGACCTCTAAATTCACACCCTTTTTACACACCCACCCCTTGTCCGAGTAACCTAGGTAGAAGATGTTACAAACACTAGGAAAGCAAAAAATCAATTAGTTCTCTATATTGATAATGCAGGTAAGCAAAAGGAACCCTATAAATTTGGAAAGAACGGGTCTCGAACTTTACTGCCAAACCAAGAAAATAAAGTGTATTGTGTTAACATGAGAAAGGTGAATAATGGTGTCTTCGAAGACAATTTAACAGTTGCATCAAAGAGCTATTGTGAGAAAGGGAAAGAGGGCTAGAGATCCTAGAGCTAAAATATTTGTGTATTGGGGGTTTTGAATGGTCGGTGAGGAATCGTTAAAACCAATTTCAACAACAAAAAAAAAGGGTCCATTCAAGGAATCGGCATCATAAGAAGCAACATACACATGCTACACCTTCTCACAAAACATTTGAGAAGTTGATGTTCCTCCCTGGGAAATTGTCTCTTAATACATTCCCATACTTAAAACCATAAAAAAATTTCCATCTATACCAGCCTTGGTGGACAGTTACTTGGTACTCGTTGTCAGTGGGAGGTGTCAGGTATCCCGTGGAATTAGTCGAGGTGCGCGTTAGCTTACCCGAACATCACAGTTATAAATATATCAATTTTCCAAAAAACATGAACTTTTTACATTGGGTTTTAGTGCCTTCAACAATGAATTGGAGGACACACATCTTCATGATATAAAAAGACAGGCATTATATTTCCTTGAAACATTTGTCTATTCTCAAAAGTACAAAAGGGAAAATTATTTGTTGTTAGACTTGAGAGTCACTTCAACCATAAATAGTAAGATGTAGGATGCATATCATTAACTGCAATAGTATAAAACAAGATAAGAGCATATATCCTTTGTACCTACGCGAGAATATTTGTCTTTAGGCTTCTGTTTTTCTTCAAACGTGAATGGTTGGAAGAATATCATCACAATATTATAGAAGGATGAACTTTTTAGCAAGCTTTTACTTTAGGTGTATCCACAATGTACCCAAGGATATAGGGGATATTACCCTATTTTTAGATAGTTTATAAGGGCCATAGGTGATAGTTTTTGTTTCGGCTGTCCCTTCATACTTTTGATGTAACTACATAAGAGCACACTATTGTTGTACTCCTTTTGTTTATAATACCAGTTAACCTTCTCAAAAAAAAAAAATTAAACGAACGACAAAGGAGCCACTTCTTTGAAAATATTTGCAACCCTTCTCATGGTACAAAAGTAATAATATTTAGATCACATAATTTAGAAATCATGGAGTTTTATAATAAGCGATAAAAGAAACTGAAACTAAAGAACAACCCAGATGAAGGAGATGAATATCATGTGGAGACGCTCGAGAGAAGACATTCACTATTTCACACTGCATTGTCAAGCTGCTACCCAGTTGTGTAAAGTTTTGAGCTGATTAGGCATACAGGTGCACAATGTGAACAATGTGAATGTCAGGAATATAGATGCTAAGCAGCTGGGCCACTAGAAGGAGGAGAGGAAACGCAGGACATGGAATGTAGATATATTTTCTCTCGTATGGGTTCTTTGGAAGGAGAGGAATGGGACCTTTTTTGGTAAGGAATAGAAAAGCTTTTGAAGGGGTGGAAAATATTTCATACATTTGAAGTTAACTTCCTATTTTTAGTTAATTTACCTAAGTTGCTTGAACTCGAGTGCGGGTGTCCAATACATGTGCGGGTCCTGCTGAGCTAGAGGTTGGATCCTTCGTGATTTGAATTACAAAATTCGGGTTTACAAATCAAAGTATGGATTCAGCTAAACATAGAGTTATAAAATATGCCTAAATTATGATGGGCTATTTGAGAGGAAAAGATTGCACGAATCTTTGATAGCAAGACTGAGTATGTATTTATTATTCAGTACAAATGCATCTCCTAATTTATTTTTGGTGTAACATGGCTATGGCAAATGATACAGAGAAGTCATGATAGACTTTTTGAGTTCATTGCACATTCAGCAATGATATTGACATGTAAATATCTTTAAAGCAGAATTATCAAAAGCAAAAACACAAAAAAGTTCTAAGGTCTGTTGAGGCTTTAAGCGCAAAGCGCAAATAAAGTGTGAGCTTTAATGGAAAAAGGCCAAAGGGAGAAAAAAAAGTACAAATATATATGTTTATAGTTGAACACTAATAGTTTATAATCATGAATGTCAAATATATGAACAAAGAAATTGAAATATAATTAGGATAAAGTGAAATATCAATTGTTTATTGTTGTCTCTTCAGAAAAGGTTCATTGGCAAGGAAAAGTATGCCTTAGAACCTTGATGACGATATTGAAGCACACATAGAACGACGTGAAGAGCTCAACATGTTTTGCGCCTCCCTTCCAAGGCTTAAGCGCACTTTAAGCGCGTCTTTGATAACACTACTTTAAAGCACCTTCTAGTTGCATACTGTCTAGTACAAATATGTTTTGACGATAAAAAAACATGGCTAAATTATGATTTCACCCTAGCCTTTGTTTTGATTTTAGGAATCATTGTATTTTTCTCGAATTAGTCGATCAATTTTGGTCCAAGTATCCAAAGTTGTTTGACCATATCCGGTACGGATCCCACACCCATGTCGTGTCGACATGGATGCAGCACCAAAAGTGAAGAATCCAGGCAACTTAGTTTTATACAACTTGTACATGGAATTCTAATCAATAAAATTATTGCTTTCTCAAAATGATCCTCCCTTTAGATGAAAGAGATCAAACTTTTAAAAACTCTATATAAGTTCTTTGACCAGGAAAGCAAACTCTATAAGAAAAGGTACATCAATTGTTGAGCTTCTGAAAAGTTCAATGCATTAACAGTATGTACCATCTATTTTCAGTTTTTGAATTGAAATATTTGCTAATATGTTATTGCTATTGAGAATCTGATTATTTACATATGCAATTAAATATTTTAACTTTCTCGTATTAATTGGTATCGCATTTCAAAAAGGCGAGCGCCTCGCCGCTCACCTCGCTTTGTGGCGAGGCAGACCCTTGTCGCCTTTTATCGCCTTTCGCTCTCCAAAACACCGCATTAACTAAGATTTGTGGTGCCAGAAACAAGCAACAAGGTGTACGAATTGATACATCTAATGTTGTCAGTAACTACTTTTCCAGTAGCTACTTGGTGGAGAAAGCCTAGATGATGCAAGAAACTTTCATGAAAAAAGGGACGCCATATCTCTTAACAATGGGAAGTGGTTAAGCAGCTTTTCTTTCATGTTGTATTAGCCTGAAATAAGCTCTTCAACAGATGCATCATTTTCTTTCGAACCCGTTTTCATGATAAATAAATGACTCATCATATTTTAATTAAACGAACAGAGACAGATAGAATACGAATTATTTTTTGAAAAATCTGTTCTCCACTTACGATTCAAAGATTAATAGAAGAATTGTGCTCATAATCCACCAATTATATTGGAAAATTTTCCAAAGGACATCCATTGCCCTAAGCATCTAACGAAACAACACTTACAAGCAGTGAATGACAAAATTGGAACAAATGCAGAAGAGCAATATCAATTCAAAAATGCATACAAAAACAAAATAATGTGTACCAAGTACACTACTGTACACGAAAAAAATTATTGTATCAAGCTTTAAGAAAATAGCAACAAGTCAGAACTATATTTCTATCATTCCAAATAAACACCGGCCAGCCTTAGTAGCATTGGAAGAAAAGATGTGCAACAGACTATGGAAAGAGAAGTGAACCATACCGATGCTTGAGCAGGTGGAGAGGCCAGAGAAGTTTTCACACTCAAAACCGCACTGGGAACAGTGACACCCTGGAAAACCAAAAAGAAGTTACAGCTTCTGCAAAGGCTGTATGACCCATCCCTACATAGATGGGCAAAGAGTTTCTTTCCTCTACTTGAATACCAAAAGATACTAGTAAAAGGAACTGCTACTTGCATAAACCACAATTACGTCTCTAGCCAAATAACTCGTGGCTGCCAAGGTGATTCACCTATATCTATTTCACTCTATTCGGTCTCAACTCATTCCAGTAGTGGTAAAATATTTGTCTTGAAGGTTATCCAAACCTCACACTTATCTATACTCAGACCTTATATAGAACCTTTGCTTATATTGTGTAATGTTCTTAGTTAAGTTCCTATTTATTTCAAGAGATTTAAGGAGACAACTTCCAACCATGTAATTTAGGCCTACCTCGTCACTTCCTTCATTTTTTTTGATTAAAGGTAAAGTGTCTGAAGAACCTAGTCACTTCCCTTTTTAATAATAAAAAAGGCAAGCTTTAGGGATTTAGAGCTCCAACTTAGTCTTAGAGGGTGTTTGGATTGGCTTAAAAGTTGGTCAAACCTACTTTTAAGTCAGTTTTTGACTACTGGAAGTGTTTGGCAAATATAAAAAATAACTTAAAATAAGTTGTGAAGTGTTTGACACAGTGTTCAGGGAAGCGTTAAGCGGAAAAAAGCGATAATGCCCCGCTTCACGCTTTAAGCGATGAAGCGCTCGCTTTAAGCGATGAAGCGCTCACATACTCATTCTAGTCTGTGAAGCGTAGAAGGCTCGCATCGCTTCGCTTCATCGCTTAAAGCGATGAAGCGCTCGCTTTCCTGAACACTGGTTTGACAAGCTAAAAAATGACTTAAAATAAGTCAGAAACCAAAAGTAGGTCTCCCCCTACTTTTTATTTTTTGACTTAAAAGTCATTTCAGTTTGACTTTTTTATTTTTGACTTAAAAGCTACTTTTTTAAGCCAATCCAAACGGGCTCTTAGAGTTTTGATCTATGTTGCCAGATCCTTCAAAATCTTTTCTGAACTCATGTCATCCAACACAATTTGGGTATGGTGTGGGATCTACACTGGAGTCAACCTATCTTGGGTGCTTTTGACTAAACCCATTCCCAAGAAATATAGAATAATTGTGTATTTGGTTTGAATTTGGTTTATATCAAATATAGCACATAAAGTACTAGAACACTTCGCTTTTGTACAAGATACCTTATAAATAAAATATTTAAGTGTTTACACCTTAAATTTTACCACAAATACTTGATACTTTTTGTGCTCTAGTTAGTAAAAACACAATTATTTCTACCACAAATACTTTTTTCTTTCAAGTCACTTACAAAGCTCAAGAAGCATAAATAGAGAATGATAACCAATTTTTTAAAAAGAAAACAATTATTTTTCTCAATTCAAATTTATTTTTTGAGAAATAACTCAAACTATTATATTAGCAATTTGCAATTACGTAGACATTTTTCATTTAACTCAATTAATAGAAATGGATTTAAATCACCTTTTAATAGGAAAAAAAAGTTGTTTTTCAACATTTTTAAATAATTAATAGTATCTTAGCACTGGTATCCACACTTGAATCCATATCCTCAAATCTCAAAATTCACCCGATGGAGAATCCAAACTTCTGATCCACACTCGTATCAGCTACAAAACTTTGGTGTATTGTAATATTTATATTTATAAAAAGTGGACAATTTTATTCCAAATCTATAAATATGATAGAAGATGTTGAAGTCTTGTTAAGCTTGACGAATTGATCACGTGAGAAATAAAAAGCATTATTGTTCCATTGAAATCCTCAGCTTGCTATCAACCACAAAACCCTCAACCCATGTAGATCTACATATCACAAACAAAAACCCTATATGCAAAATCTTCACTTAAACCAGTAGAAATTCCTCCTATACGTCCACACAAATAGTAAATTTACATACACAGAAAAGGCATTGGGCCTCATAGTGACAAACGGTGGCAATTGGGTAAGTTGGTTAAAATTTGGACAGATCATAATGGGTCAAGGCAATAAACGGGTCAAGACCAAACCCAACACAAATTTGTTTCGGTCAAAATGGGTCAAGACCCAACTCAACCCAATTTTTACTAAGTTTTAATTATTTTATTTGTTCTTTTAAATATTTTAGTACCTAATAAAAAAAATATTTATTATGGCCATATATAACATATCAAATTTTTAAAATGAGTCAATTTGGGTTACAAATCAACCCAATTTTTAATGGGTTGAAACGGGTTGAGCTAATAAACGGCTTGATTTTGCCACCCTTAGGACCAACCAATGCCTAATTCAATTGGGAATTGCCAATTAAAAAGACAGCAAAAATCTTCAGGTTAAACAGATTCAAAGCAATTCATGAGTAGGATCACATCATATCTGCTTCTTACACCTATCAATTCACATTCCATATTTCCCAGAATTTAGCAGATTGGAAATCTCATGCTCACCCTAGAAGTAACACCCAATCTTCAAAACAAAAATCCAGCAAATCAAGAAAACTCACACGAACAGTATATGCACAGCTGATCAACGTCTTTGATAACCAAGCACAACAATGGTAAATTGCCCGACTTTGGACTGATTAAGGGGCTACAATGCTAGCAATGATACAGAGTTCTCTGTTTCTCACTTCTCTCTATCAGGCTAATTTGAGTGCTTCTTACATTTGTTTTACTTTTTTCACCATAACAGGTAACATCTCTTTTGTGGTTTCCTTTAGTTTTAGGGTTTTGGCCTAAATATTAAGAAGAATTGTGTTCAGGAATGGTATGCATTAAAGATCAAAAGGTTCCTACACCCATACATTAGAATTAAGAAAATGACCACAAATTTATTTTGGTATAGCGAAAGAGACAAATATATCAGTCAAAACATAAAAGATGAACAATAAATGAATAATTTAAGTAGAAAAAGAAATTAGAAGAAATGATGATTTGGATGTATATTACCTTGACAAGAGCAGGTGGAACGACGGTAACCAGATCTTCAAGAGACTCCACCTTATCTAGTGGTAAAGTGCTGTAGAGCTCATCAACATCACTGAATTCATCAAAATCCTCCTGCAAAAATACAGCAGTCCAAGCAAATGGTAATATTACATGCCAAAAAGATATCATTACTTCAAGAGCAATCCTAAGAACACATCAGAAGTGAATAAACAGAAACAAGTGAAGAGAAAGAGATAGCAACCTAGCAGCTTCAGAATTCCAT
>JAJOOR010086807.1:0-12119 GCA_036250505.1 Solanum acaule | reverse complement strand
ATCATCAAAGATGACTAAAGAATCACATGAAAAGGCTCTCGCTGATGCACAACACCGTCTTGATGATGCAAAGATGGCACATGAAAAGT
The DNA here is from genome assembly GCA_036250505.1 of Solanum acaule. Lineage (NCBI taxonomy): Eukaryota > Viridiplantae > Streptophyta > Magnoliopsida > Solanales > Solanaceae > Solanum > Solanum acaule. The sequence goes on along the minus strand of JAJOOR010086807.1, from coordinate 12,030 downwards.
TGGATGGATCCATGGAGAAACTTCAAGCAACTCTAGCAGATGTGGAGAAAGACTTAAAAGCCTTGACTTACAAGAAAAAGAAAGTGACCGCGCTCATTAACAAATATCAAGAGAAGCTGTCCAAAAGTCAAGAGAATGTCACCATTACGGAGGGCGAGATTTATACCATTGAGGCAAATAATGTGATGTCTAACGATGAAGTTGAGAGACTAGCCAAGCTAGAAGGGGTGGTTGAGAAAAGTCGCCAAGAAATCATAAGCTTCAAACTTTTTCCGTAGTTAAATTTTTTTATTTATTTGTTTAGGATTTTCTAATTCGCTCATTGTGGTGTAGTGGTTCCTTTTTTGAAGCAATAAAATAGTGACTTATATTTCAATAAGAATTTTCTCCTCTTGAATTTTGATTGTTCTTTCCACGAGCCCCTTTTCCTTATTAAAAAAAAAGACTCCATAAGCTAGAGTTTATACGAGGATAGCAACAAAACGTTAACTTTTCAGCTTTGCGCACATGAGGTAGAAAATTCATAATGTGGAGTAGGAGCACCAGAATAATGAGCTTCTTTTTTTGTTGGAAAGATGACTTCGAGATCTTCAATCCATATAAAAATCACGTCTATAAGATTTACGGATTAATACAGATTTATCTTCATAGTCAGCTCAAAATCTGGGTGCTTGAATTTTCAGCTTTCTTCAGCTTTGCGCACATGTGGAAGAAAATTCATAACGTGGAGTAGGAGAGCCGGAATACTGAGCTTCTTTTTTTGTTGGAAAGATGACTTCGAGATCTTCAATCCATATAAAAATCACGTCCGTAGGATTTACGGATTAATACAGATTTGTCTCCAAAGTCAGCTCAAAATCCGCGTGCTTGAATTTTCAGCTTTCTTCAGCTTCGCGCACATGTGGAAGAAAATTCATAACGTGGAGTAGAAGAGCTGGAATAATGAGCTTCCTTTTTTTGTTGGAAAGACAACTTCGAGATCTTCAATCCATATAAAAATCACGTCCGTAGTCATGTATTTGCTTAGTTCTTATTCCCTTTTAGTTTCAGTAATATTACTAACAATATCAATGGCCAACACAAGGGTTGTGGTGGAGTGGTAAGTACTCCTTCATTCTTAACCAAGAGGTCTCAGGTTTGATCCCCTTTGAATACGAAGTCGCCTTTGTTAGGGAGCGCTTCACCCCCTTATGTGGGACTTCTCGCGGTGCTAATCCGGATTCAGTCAGGCTCTTTTTGCAAAGTTAACGAACATATTTGCCCCCTTCCCTTTGTTACAATGAATCAAGTTCAATAATTACACCGGACATTAATCCTTCTTTACTCTATTTTGACTCTAATAATATGTTTTGATTGATTTAAAAGTTGGTTAAATCTATTTTTAAGTTACTTTTAACTTTTGAGAGTGTTTGATAAATATAAAAATATCCTAAAGTGACTTGAATAGGACTCTCCCTACTTTTTATTTTTCGACTTAAAAGTCATTTTAATTTGACTAAAAATAAACGTATATTTTAAAAGCTAGTTTTTTAAAATCAATCTCAATAAGTTCCAAGCCAAAACAAACAAAAATAAGCTAAAAGTCATTAGTTAAAGTTTCGAACTTATAACTTTTGGACTATAATAAACAACCCCAAGTGGAAAGAAAGAAATATGAAAGCATTTAAGCGTTACTTTTTGACTCATCATTCACTCAAAGATGTCTTATGCGTGATGCCTACTTTAGAAACTTCCTTATATATATATACCAGAAATAAGCACGACTTTTGACTTCCACATATATTGTAGTATACACAAAGACAAGTTGCAAATGCAAAATCAACCTAGACAACTACCAAATGTAATGAAATTAAAGAAGAAAAATACTTATGCTTGGCCAACAAGAAATTTTTCAAAATTTCTCACGACTATAAGAAAAAGAACAAATCAGAAGACTAAACCAAACCATCATTAAAAAAAATATTCTTCAATACAAAAATATGGTAGATCAAGTTAAGTTGCTTGGTGTTAGTGGTAGTTCTTATAGTCGTAGAGTTGAATGGGCTTTAAGAGTTAAAGGAGTGAAATATGAATTTGTAGAAGAAGATCTACAAAACAAAAGCCCTCTACTTCTTGAATCAAATCCCGTCCTTAAGAAAATCCCAGTACTAATTCACAATGGAAAGCCCATTTGTGAGTCTATAGTAATTGTTGAATACATTGATGAGACATTTGAAGGTCCTTCCATCTTGCCTAAAGACCCTTATGATCGAGCTATTGCACGTTTCTGGGCTAAGTTCCTTGATGGAAAGGTGATCAGTTGTTATACGTAGTAATCAATCAAATTATTTTATATTTCATTGTTATAATTAATAGGTAAAACTCCACTACATCAATCTAATAAAAAAAAATTATAACTTAATTATTAGTATTACAAAGCATATACTAGTTCAGTAATCATACGTGAAATTAATTAACGTTTCTTTGTGGTTTTAAGTGCTTGGAAGCAGTAGGAAAAGCTCTATGGTGCAAAGGAGAGGAACAAGAGAAAAACATACAAGAAGAAGCTTATGAGATGCTGAAAATTGTTGACAATGAACTTAAGGACAAGAAGTTTTTTAGTGGAGATAAAATTGGATTTGTTGATGTTGCTGCAAATTACATCCCATTTTGGGTTGAAATTGTTGAAGAAGCTACTGGAAATGTGTTGATTACAAGTGAAAAGTTTCCTAATTTGTATGCTTGGATAGATGAGTATCTTAAGTGTAGTGAAGTTCAAGAAAATCTTCCTGATAGAGAGATGATGCTTAGTTTTTTTAAAGCTAAAGCACTAGCTAAATGAAGATTTGTCTAATTGATTGCGTAAATGTTTAAGATATCTTGTGTTTGGAATAAAACTCTTAAGTCAGAGGAACCTAGCTAGGTTAATTTTCTCAATTTTGGTGATTTTTTGTTTTTTTTTTTTGTGTTGAGGCATGGAGACCCTATGTTCTCTAGCTTGTCTGTAATTGTTTACTGGAAAAATGATATAGTTGAATTTGTTATGAGATTAAAGACATGTGTATCGATTTAACTCGTTAATTAGTGTATTAGCAATTAAATTTATTAATAAATGAGCTTAATAAGAAAAGTAATGAAGCAAAGAAAAATAAATGAAATAATGGAGCTTGGTTGCTTGATGTTTCAGCCAAATAATTGTCTAGAATTCATTCCTTACAACTGAATACAAACTGCTATGTATAGATAATGAAGTTAATATATCAGTCAATAGAAAAACTCTACTCAGACCCTAAAGTATTCTGTCCAATAGAAACGCTCCACCTGAAAATATCGTTACTTGTACTAGTGCCAGCTAATATTCCTCTATAAGTTGCAAAATGTCGTCTAAATATATTTATGACTTATCTATCCTTTTTTCCCTTTATCCTGTCTTTGGGACATAGGTCCTTTTGTTGACTTCAAACTATGAGTTCCCACCTTATAAATAGGTCAGTCATCAATTCGGACACTTCAATCAATGAAACCTTTATGGTCACTCTTCCTCTATCCTCTGTGCCACACCATCATCGAACCTCATCCTAATGCCATATGTTCATTCTGCATACAACCAAGCGCCTACCCTGTGCTTTTCTTAGCTTCAGGGCTTGAACGCGCCTTCATGAAAGGAGCACTTCGACAACTTAGATATATCATTACATCTACATAATTTTCAGTCTACGGCGAAGGAGACAAGAGTGTGGTAGATCTTTATTAGTCGAATAGGACCTTCTATTCAAATTTTACCAACAGTACTTATTAAAAGTGAAACAGTCAATATGGAAAATTGACTTGTCAAAGAAGAAAAGTACCATTTGCTTGGCTACCAAGACACTTCTTTTTTTTACCTTCTATAAAAAGAAGAACAAAATTCAAAAGATCAAAACCACAATATAAAATTCCTAAACATAGTAAAGCAAAAAAACAGTTGTGAGATGGCAGATGTTAAGTTGCTTGGTCTATGGTATAGCCCTTTTAGTCACAGAGTTGAATGGGCTCTCAAGATTAAGGGAATCGAATATGAATATATAGAAGATGATCTACATAATAAGAGCTCTCTACTTCTTGAATCCAATCCAATTCACAAGAAAATTCCTGTGCTTATTCATAATGGAAAGCCCATTTGTGAGTCAATTGTCATTCTTGAATACATTGATGAGGCATTTGAAGATTTGGGTTTGCTGATATTGCTGCAAACGCTGCAGCACTTTGGCTTGGAGTTCTTGAAGAAGCATCTGGAGTTGTTTTAGTCACAAGTGAAAAATTTCCAAATTTTTGTGCTTGGAGAGATGAATACATTAATTGCAGCGAAAACAAGGAATATTTACCTTCAAGAGATGAGTTGCTTGCCAAATTGAAAGCTCGCTTTCAAGTTGTCGAATAAATTTAGGAGTTTAATTGAATTACTATACTGGTTCGAGCTGTGTATACAATAACAGTAACATGTCAGTGTTATTCTATATTCGAACTATGTATACATTAGAAAAATATATTAAGATATATGTAGTTATAAACCGAGCTTGAGTTTGCGTTTGAATAAATTTATGAAGCTAGCTTGTTTATTCTATATAGTATTATTAGTTTAAATTATTGTTTTGCTATGGGTTAATGATCATAAAATAATAAAGTTCAATGACTTTGCTAGTCAAATTTTCATAGTTCAATATTAATTCATATATCACTTCTTGTTGTTTTTATTTCTCTGATTCAATTGGCTTGCTATAATTTGACTCAACACGATATTTAAGAATGAAATAAAAGATGTGGTTTGTAGAGGGATCTTTAGAGACAACTATCAAAGAAAACTGAAATTTAAGATATTCATTTAAGATAAGAAACTGTTCAACTTCAAATCATGATTTCGTAAGTAGCCAAACTAATCACTATAAAAATTTATAATCTCAGTATTCACTTGTTTTTGTGAATACTGAGACACATTCGGTCAAATATTTTCTCCTCTTGCATATTTTTACCGATTTACTTAGTATTCACTTGTTTTTGTGAGACTATCTGAATTTGAAGGCCTCATTCTCTTTTAATAGAACAGAGAACCAAGAGCCAGAGAGGCTACGTGCCCGTGGAAGAGAGTTAACGAATTGGATCGGGTCAGTTCATACGAATGATTTATGACCACACTAATATCTAATAATTATTTTAGATTACAAATTTTTTTTTTTTTTTTTTAAACATCGTGTCAAATCAAACACAGTTTTCAGGCTTCAACTACTACGTGTCTAACCAAATCACTACAATTTATGAACTTATGCCTATATATCCACTTGCACCCATATCTACGTAAACATAACCTTCAGGCTTCAACCACTACCACTTATTTTTAGACTTAAAAGACTTCGGTCAATATACAACATTAAATTAGAAAATTGACTTTGTCAAAAGAAGAAAAATTGTCTTTGCTTTGTTATAAAGAAACTTGTTCATTTTTCCCTCTATAAAAGAAGACCAAATCATTAGAACCAACATATAAAATTCATCAACATATTAAAAAAAATACATAGTAGAACAAAAATTGTGTGATGGAAGAAGTGAAGTTGCTTGGTCTATGGTATAGTCCTTTTTGTCACAGAGTTGAGTGGGCATTAAAAATTAAGGGTGTGAAATGTGAATTTATAGAGGAAAATTTACAAAATAAGAGTCCTCTACTTCTTGAATCAAACCCAATTCACAAGAAAATTCCAGTGTTAATTCACAATGGAAAGTCCATTTGTGAGTCAATGGTGATTGTTGAATACATTGATGAGACATTTGAAGGCCCTTCTATCTTGCCTAAAGACCCTTATGATCGTGCTATAGCTCGTTTTCGGGTTAAGTTTTTCGAAGATAAGGTATATTCTTTTTACTTCCTCTGTCCATTTTTACTTGTCCAGTATACTATTTTGAGATGTTTAACAATACTTGTCTATAGTTTATAAAATCACTGAATAATTTATCATGTTGTGTTTATTTTATCCTTACTATTAAATACCATTCCCTCCATCCCATTTTATGAGAGGTGGTTTGACTCAGTACATAGTTTTAGAAAGAAATGAAGATTTTTAAGACTTGTGGTCTAAAATGAAAGATAAAAATTTGTGTGACTATAAATCATTTCATTAAGGGTAAAACAAATATTTTAAAGTTGAATTGTTACTTAATATAAAAATGTGTCATTATTTTTGAAACTGACTAAAAAGGAAAGTAAATCATATAAATTGGGACAGAGGGAGTATTTATTTTTTATGTTTAGATGACTTATATTTAATAAGGGTGATTTGATAAAATTACCCTTATCATTTACCACTTCTTAATTTCTGTGTCAAATCAATAATAGATAAATATCGTTAGACATAGGAGTATTGAGTATTATTTTGCAGGGGTCAGCAGTTGGGACAAGTTTCTTTCACAAATCAGAGAAAGCTAAAGAGGAAGTTTGTGAGATGTTGAAAATTCTTGATAATGAGTTAAAGGATAAGAAGTTTATTGTTGGTGACAAATTTGGATATGCTGATATTGCTGCTAATTTTCTTGCACTTTGGATGGGAATTCTTGAAGAAGCAACTGGAATTATTTTGGTGACAAAAGAAAATTACCCAAATTTTTATGCTTGGAGAGATGAATACATTAATGGAAACAAAGAATATTTACCTTCAAGAGATGAGTTGCTTGCTTTTTTCAAAGCTCGCTTTCAAGCTGCTGCAATACCTCCTTATTCAAACTGATTTCTCGTATGATCAGTTAATTAGTAATTATTATTTAAGAAAGTTATTTTTCTTTGTTGAAGAAAATTGACTTTCTGAAATTATAACTACATAGTTAAGTATTTGAGAAATCAATCCTATTTATTCATCTTTGAAAATTCAAGATTTTGTGTGGCAATAAAAGTTGGAGTGAATTTAGAGAGTGTTTTGTGGGTTCAAATAAATTATAAGTATTAGTTCGAACTATGTATACAAAAAGGAAATCAAACTATTCGCATATCGATTTTATAATTTTAAACTCTATTACTCTAAATTTGACTAAAATTTACTTTGTCAAAAAAGGGCATCTTAGCTATTCACATTGTACCAGGAATTAGGATGAATATGATACGATAGATATTGGATAATATATTAATACTAGGAAACTTGTCTGCGCTTCGCGCGGTATAACAATAATTTAAAATAAACTTTTATAAATTACCTATTCATGAAATATAAGTTGCAATACTTCAAGTTCATATGATTTTATTTTTTTTGCCGAAACCCTTAGATTCATAAGTTATAATAGTTAATCAATAATAAGAACGAAATTAATATTTTAATATATTATGTTAGCAAAATAGAAAATTAATGAATCAGAAATAATTTAACAATCTAAAAGTGATTACTTTTAAATCTATAATACAATATGAATAAAGCTTGAATTTTGTAGGTCATCAACTTTTATTGAAAAATAAAAATAAAACTAAAAGTATAATAATTGTTGACACCCAATTTTGGACCTCCACAATATAGATTAATCTTCGAGCTTCTTCAATTTCGAACTATTTGAAATAATTAGTTTTAGAAAATTTTTTTAAAAAAATTAATAATAGTTTACGGGTTATTTTAAATATTTTGTCACTTTTGGAATCTTTTTATAATTTTTTTTATATGGTCAATATATTTTATAAATATTCAAAAATCGCTTCAAAAAGATTTAGTTTTACTTAAATAGTCGGTCAATTGATTTAGTTAATTAATGCTTATATTTTTAAGTTATAAGTTTATGTTTAAGTTGATTATTTTATTTCGTTAAAATTAAGAAGCTTGTTAATTAACCAATATTAATTCGTCTTATTTATATCTTAGTCAAATCCCCAAATTAAACTCAATTTGACTAACTTCTTAATTCTCATGGCCATAATTGCAAATCACGTGGCTATTTTCTAATCCCTTTCTTACCAATGCTTTCAATTATTTTTGAAACCAATTTTGGGGCCTTCATTCATTTTTTTTTCAGCAACCCAAAACAATACCAAAGAAATCCATTTCAACAATACAATTCAAAACGACCCCAACCCCGGCGTCTTCCTTTTCTTCTCCAGCAATCCAGCAGCAACCAGTCGCATCAATCCGGCAAATCTGGAGAAAAGTCGTCCTCCTCGCCTGCAGTCCAACCACCCTCACGTCTCTTTTCCCCCTTTCTAAGGGATTTTCAAATCCCTTCCACTGTTGTCTTGAAAAGGAAAAGGAATTCAAATTTCAAAATTCAAAATTATACCCGTTTCCCCCTAATTTCCATCTATATATTCATCTCTTTCGATCATTGGTAAGGAGAGGGAAGAAAAAATAGAGTTGGAAGAAGTGGGGAAAAAAGTCTTTGAAACTAAGAAAATTCATCTAAAAAATAAGAAATAGTTTGGCCGATCTAGTACTTCTCAGGCGTGTTGGTGGAATCCCCTCGTAGCTAGCTCGTTCTCATCTCAGGCCGCTGCCCGGAAAAAGTGAGCCCTTGCTGAACCATGTCCGGGAACCTTAAATAAATTTAGTTGTCTTGGATGGCTCATTTGTGGAGATTTTATCCGTTTTAACTAAGATGAGTTATCTCATGTTTATCCGATTTAGATATTCTGATCTATTACTTTATGACTCTTTGGTTGATTAGAATGTTTATCTTAGAATGTCACTACTCCCTTTGTTCACTAACAGTGGCCTAATCCATGTCCTAATCTTTAATCTTATTTGACACGAAGAGTTGTTATTTTACAAATACAAGTGCTAATCTTTCATTTTGTTATCTTTGCATGTGATACTAATCCGAGTTCACTTTGGACTCCACTCTCACATATTCTTGAGTCGTTTCGAGTCATCCTCATATTTGCGGTGAAAGGGAAGCTGGCGTACAGGCCCCGGAAAGTCCGAAAATGGGCTGTATACCTGGAATATACAGCAGTATACACTGGTATACATGGAGAATATTGATATATGGGTCCAAAAATCGAAATACATGTGCTGGAAGTTGTAGTGGGCTACATACATTCGATATACAGCCTAAGATACAGAAAATGGGCTAAAATGCAGCATGTATACATAAGTATACACTCAGGGGCCGTTTGGTTACTGGTTAGAGTTATGCAGGTATTAGTTATACAGGGTTTATTTATGCAGGTATTAGTTATGCAGGGTTTAGTTATGCAGATATTAGTTATGCAGGGTTTAATTATGCAGGGTTTAGTTATGTTGGGTTTAATTATGCAGATATTAGTTATGTAGGTATTATTTAGTTTTGTAGAGATTACAATACATGAAGTATTAACTATTGAATATTAAACTTGTTGTAAATTATTAATATATATTATTTACAAAATAATAATACATGCTAATAAAATGTGGAATATATTGAATAATATACAATGCTAATATTTTTTTAATCAACATTAGACCATGTCCATTTATTCATCAAATAAAAATGTGTCCAAACAAGGTCCAAGAGTGACCAAGTCAGTCAACAAAATAGACAAAACAAAAACAACTAAACTGAAAAATAATCTAATTTGGAAACAAAAAAATTCTAAACTGATAGAACAACCCCAGCATAATGCTAATATTTGATTAGCATATGTACCGTCAAAAAATATACAATCAATTTTCTAAAATTAAAAATATATTTATATTTGCATAAATAAATAAAAACGGTAAGTATATAAAAAGAAATGAAAATGGTTTGTATATAAAAAGAAATAAAAACAACAAACGTAGATGGGAAAACAGTAAAGTTTCCAATTAAAAATAAAATAAAAAATTAAAAGAAATGAAAATGATCTATATATAAAAAGAAATAAAAACAACAAATGTATATAGAAAAACAGTAAAGTTTCCAATTAAAAAAATAAATAAAAATTAATAGGGTAAACATGTAATTTGTCATTTTAATACATAGTATAACTAATATCCACATAACTTATTCCACCTTCTACCCTGCATAACTTTATACATAGATTCTCTCATAAGTTATATTGATATTAATTATGTGGGACTACAAAAAATGCAACCAAACACCGTATAAATTAATACATGAATAATTTTTATACAACATTTAAATTCTTACCAACCAAACATGGTATAAGTTATGTTGACTTTTATACCTAATACAAAACTTCTACCAAATACAGTAAAACTAATGCAACGTTTTATACATGAATAAGATATTTCTTATACAGTAACCAAACGACCTCTCATTGTATATGAAGATTTTCAGGGGGAGGAAATGGGCCAAATCCTATCCTTTGCACAACAGGTCCAGGCGAAAATGGGCTGGAAAAGGCCCAAACAAGGCAGCTGGCCCATTATTAGATTCAGGTTGGGCAAAAGCCCCAAAAAAAAAAAAATCGATTTTTGCTTCACTTTTATTATCCTCCTTATTTGCTTAATTGTGATTTGTTTAACTCTAACCTTTTATTTGATTTGGTTTAACTTAATTAAATCCCCAAAAGATGAACTTTATTTGTTATGTTGGTTTATTTTAAATAAAATTTCATTTTATATCAACTCTCGTATTTTTTATTGAATATCTTTAATCAAAACTTTTTATATTTCTTTTACTAATCTAAAATAGTTTTTATGCTTCAATTTGGTTCAAATTATATATTTTTTTATTTTATTTTTTGCTAAAATGATTCAAATAAAATTTCAATTTTGTTAAAATTTAGTTCACATGTTTCAATTAAGGTCCAATTTTCTTAAAAATTAAAATTGTTCTTTTAACTATTCTTTCTCAAAGTTCATCAAGTATTGTAAATTATTATTCTTATGTCAAATCACTTCTTTTCTAAAACAATAATAAAAATATATTTAGTCAAGTCGCAGGTCAACCGCATGTTAGCGGACACTTCGAATGCTTAATTCTTTCTCGAAGTGTAAATTAAACCCCGAACCCTCTTTGGTATTTTCAAATGATTTTTTCTGTTTAAATCTTTGAAAATTATAAGTTTTCTTAATTTCTTTTAAAAAATTAAGTGGCAACTCTTTTCTAAGTATTTTTCTCAAATTGGTTTATACTTAGAACATTTCAAAAAATAATTTTTTCTAAAGATAGGAATATTATAGCATAACAATAATACTATGAATGACCCAGTATCGACTAAAAGCAACATTGATATTAATTTGCTCAGATCAAATAATAAGAAATAATCTATGAATGACCTAATATCAATGTTGTTCTTAGTCGATATTGGGTCATTCATAGCATTATTATGCTTTTATTTTTATTTTTATATTTCAATAGACATTTTAGAACAACATTGATATACTTATAACATATAGATATCGATCTTTAGTAGAAGAAATAATCTAAGAATTCAAAATAAAACGACAAATCAAATTCTATTGATGAATTTATGGAAAGAAATTAAAAAAATTAATAGCATCAATGATGAAATGATTTAAATATGGGCGTATTTGATAATTCAATAAGGTATTGAGGTAGAATGTTTAGTCTTTTCAAAATTTGGAAAAGTATAAAATAAATAGAAAAATAATAAATAAACTTCCACATAATTTTTAACAATTAGTAAGGAAAATATAAGAGAAAATGTCAAAAAAAATTTGATTAAAATAAATATCTGAAATAAGAAGGTTGTCATCTTTTTCTAATTTTAATTTTATCATTACACACACATATATATATATATATGAATCTTTAGCCAAAGAAGTGATATAAATTAAAAAAGTTAAATTTCATAAAAAATATATATGTGATTCTAACCATGTTATAATAACTAATTTCTTGTAAAAAATAAATTAAAAAAGGTAACAAAAATTATATAAAAAAAAAAGAGCATTAAGGAAATGATATAAATGCAAGTAATAATCAAGATGAAGTAAGAAAAAATAATATGATTGATGATGAATGGAATTAAATGTAGTCACTTTGATATTCACTAAAATTAGAAAGTAAAATTTTCAGTTTTTTAAAATTATAAAATTTAAAAAACGAAAAAAAAACAATAAAGAAAGTAAATAAATTTTAGGCCTTAATATATTCACTAAAATTAGCAAG
>JAJOOR010086806.1:0-17414 GCA_036250505.1 Solanum acaule | reverse complement strand
AAACACTTGTTACACCTTTATAGTTTGAGTTTCAAATGTCAAATTTCACTCTAATTTCACAAATCAACACGAAATAAACAAACAGTAACGTAGAACTTGAGGAATTGACCAGCCAATTGTCGAATTTTACTTTAGCGAGTGAATGTTGATGCTCATAATAGAGTAATTTGTTTTGGGTAGGTCAGGCCATATATAAGATAACTTTCTTTCGAACAATTACCTTTTCTATGCTGAATTCTCTCGAACTTCAGCACTAATCGAAAGATGCCCAACCCTTTGTCCTCATCAAATCCACTCTCTCGAGCTGGATACAAAGGATAGGTTCCGTGTTTCACTCTCTCGAGTTGAAATCAAGGTAACCCACTACTAAGTATGCTACGTTTGCTACCTTGGTTCCATGCCTCTCTCTCGAGCAAGCTCACAACACTAAACTTGTTACACTGAATATGCAAAACAACTTCATAACATAGCAGCACTCAAACCCACTTCAAATTAACCCCATTACTTGCAATTCAACAATACCTACTTAGCAAGACTCAACAATTTGCTTCATGGTCAAAACCCCAAGAGAAGGGTTATAGCCACTCATATCGAAAATAGAAAAATCAACATTCATCCTGACTCCCATATTTGAGTACAAAATAAGAATTATAATGAGGAAATCAACTAATAATCTTCTCTATTATAAAATCTCTAAGAAAATCTTGCTAAATTTACCAGGGAAAGCCTTTGGTAGTGTTTTTTCTCTAAGTATTTTCTTCCTCTCATTTTTGAATGCCTTTCTCTCTCTAGCCAAAACGAATTTAAACAAGTCTGAAGTGTCATTACTTAAAGACCACTCGGTGAAGTAAGTCAGGTGTCACCGACAAATCGGTGACTTGCCGATTCTTCTTCATCTCGCCTTCATTTTCTACTTTTTCTTGGTCTGGCCATTGTAACTTTAGGCGATCCAGGTCGGGATCGCTGAGTAACTCCGCGATTGGCCCTCTTTCCTTCTATCTCGCCCATTAACACTTGCTTGAATCTTCTTCAGCAATTTTGGCGACTAGTTTATCCTTCTCCGAATAGATCGGTGACACGCCGAATAGAGTTTCTATTCGCCGAAATCACCCCCATTTTAGCTCCAGCATTCTATAACTTTAGGCGGTATCTTGGCAATTTGGCGACATGAGATCTTCATTTCTTCTTTTTTTTAGCTTGCTTTGTTCTCTTCTTCAACAATAGTGTCCATGCATCATTCCTAAATCCAAATACCTAAAATTTAGGGATTTACATCATTCATTGGCACAAAATAAGCATTTGAGGGCACTAATTTTGTAAAAATAAAGCCCTAAATGAGTCCAAATCGTGGACTCATCAACACCCCTAACTTAAACTTTTGCTTGTCCTCAAGTAAAACTTCAAGTTTAGCAGTTCAAAAGGGATGTCTCAAACAGTGCTACACAAGACTCAATCATGAATGCACACAAAAAGACTCAACTTACTCATGCAAGGATCAATTGTGCACTCAAAGAGTCAAGTTGTGACTCACCAATGTCAAAGAATCTCAAGCTCACAATACTTGCTTCAAATGCAAGTTCAAGCTCAACAAAGGTACTCAAATTCCCTCACACAAAGAATGATTCCATATTCACACACAATTGTTCAACAATTTAAAGTTTCAGAATCAAATGCAACGCTCACACTCTCAAAGATGAACATAATGTATGATTTCACCTATAGGTTTGCCTGTATTTTCCAACGAACATTTGTTTTAGCACACTCAAGATCAAAAAGGTCTTTTTGAGGCTTGTAATGGGGCTGAGTGTAAATGTATGGTCATTTAGGCTCAATGGCTATGGTCCTCATGAAATGTGGTGCGAACAACACTTCATTTCCTTTTCTTCCTCATTCTCATTTGTGCTCAAAAGTCATCCCATTATTCACTTTCCATGGGCGGTTGGAAACTCCATTTTCTTTGTATTTTCACAACTTTATTCCACAACTTTTTCATTCCTTTCCTTTTTCATCTTTTTTTTTTTCGTATGGAGGGTTTCCATTTTCTCAAAACCATGGGTCAAAGGGGACTTTCTTGCACTCCTTGATTTACCTTCTGTTTTCACCACACCCAAGCCTAAGTTGGCTATTCAAACACACCACAAATCATGAGGTTTATGGGTAATGGATCAATAAAAGGTTACAATGTTTTCATCAAGTTTCTTCCAAGAAAAGGTTAAGGCTCAAAGGGTGTTCAAAAGGGGTTCACACACTCACAAGGTAGGCCACAAAATGAGGTATAATGTCAAATTGTTTCACACTCTTTAAAGTTGCCTAAGATCATATCAAGAGATTGCATCACTTAGTCAACCGGACCAACGGGGCAAATTCTAGGTGTCATCACACATGGTTCACGGTAAACTCATCACACAAGGCATTGACACCAATAACAAACAAGACTCCACACTTTCGCTAGTGTGCAATGTTCATCACAAGAGACTCAATTTGATACTTGGTTAGTCACAACGAGATGCAAAAAGTTCACATATTTTCTATGCAACTACATTTGGCCTCATCGTAGCCGCACATTCATTTTTGTTTGATTATGAGCACTATTTAAGTCATCAGTATTGATCAAAACTGATATTCAAATTTGCAAGAGAACAACCACATACACAAACAGGGGAAGTGGTATAAAGAAGAGGAGGTTCGTTCAGTTCACTGACCAATTTCCACCCCCCACCAAAAGAATTCAACATTGTCCTCATGTGGGTAGAGAGCGGGTATTATCGCAAATAAAACAAAATAGGAATAATAAATAAACACTAACAAGAGATGAAAACAATCTAGTGTGTAAACAAGTAAATCAGGGTAGTGAGGAATCTTTACTAAAAGCCCAGTTGGCGACGAAGTGAAATGGTCGCTGAATGCTTCGGCGATGCACCTAATGTTCTTCAGATCGCCCTTAGTTCTAGTGGACTGCACTCCCAGAGAAGGCAGATCGGCGAAGATGTAGGGGGTCGCCGAACAGATCGGCGATCCGCATAATGAACTCAGAACATCGCCGGTTGATCCTTGAGGGATATTGTCAGCGTTGACTAGAAATGGTGAGGAAAGTCGGGTCGCCTAAGCGCATTGGCGATACGCCGACTGGTGAAGGTGTCCCACCGAATGTTCCAGAGTCTCAGCCTTATTTTTGAGATCCATAAGGCAAACCAAATCATACTCGTCGAATTGGTTCGGTGACTCGCCAAGAGCACCTTTGTCTCACTCATGATCCTGCTCCTGCAAAATTAACACACATTATTTAAAACACTAACACTTGGGTTGCCTCCCAAGAAGCGCCTTATTTAACGTCATGGCACGATGTGGAAATGCTCTCAAGCATCTTCCAGGCACACCACCTCAATCAAAGAAATCTCCTGGCATTCTCCAAAGTATAATTTCAAACGTTGCCCATTCACCTTAAATACAGGTCCTTCTTGACCCTCAACTTCTATGGCACCATTTGTGAATACTCGTATCACTCTAAATGGTTCGAACCATTTGGACTTGAGTTTTCCGGGATAAAGTCTAATTCGGAAGTTGTATAGCAACACCCAATCTCCTACCTTAAACTCTTTCTTAAGTATTTTAGCATCATGCCACTTCTTTGTCTTTTCCTTGTAGAGAGCTGAGCTTTCGTAAGCTTTGAACCTGAATTCGTCAAACTCGTTTAACTATTCTACTCTCTTTTGAGATTTTTGTCCAGTCCAAATTCAGAGCTTTCAGTGCCCACATCACTTTGTGTTCCAATTCGACTGGTAAATGGCAAGACTTTCGAAAAACTAGCTGATACAGAGACATACTGATTGGAGTTTTGTATGCAGTGCGATATTCCCATAGTGCGTTATTAAGATTTTGAGAGCAATCAGTCCTGTTAGTATTCACCGTCTTAGCCAGGATACTTTTGATCTCCCGGTTTGACTCTTCAACTTGATCGCTTGTTTAGGGATGATATGGAGTTTCTACCTTGTGTTTCACTCCATACTTACTCAATCCAGCTGCAAATGATTTATTGCAAAAGTGTGATCCGCCATCACTAATGATAGCTCGAGGAGTACCAAATCTAGCAAATATGTAGCGTTTCAGAAAATGAACCACACTTTTCCCTTCATTATTTGGAAGTGCAACAACTTCCACCCATTTAGAAACATAATCTATTGCCACTAAGATATACTTATTACCAAATGAACTCATAAACAGGCCCATGAAATCTATTCCCCAAATATCAAATAGATCAACTTCTAAAATGGGAGTAAGGGGTAATTTGTGTCTTCTAGACACTCCACATTGCTTTTGACATTGAGCGCATTTCTTCAAAAATTCATACGCATCCTTGTAGAGGGATGGCCAATAATGGCCACTTTGGAGAACTTTAGCGGCTGTACGCACACCGCTATGATGGTCCCCAACCGGGGAAGCATGACAATCATGGAGAATTTCTACCTCTTCTTCTTCCGGTACACATCTTCTAATGATATGGTTTGCACACTATCGAAACAAGTATGGTTCATCCCAAAAGTACTTTTTAACGTAGAACATGAACCTCTTTTATTGGTTGAAGTTAAGCTCATCCGACATTAATCCTCACACTATGTAATTGGCAAAATTTGCATACCATGGAGTTTGTTTGAGAGTTATTGAAAACACTTGTTCATCGGGAAAAGAATCGTCTATGTCAACCTCAGGCTCATCATCTTCCCTGCCCTCTAATCATGATAACTAGTCAGCTACTTGATTTTTGCAACTTCTTCTATCTTTGACCTCAAAGTCAATTTTTTGCAATAGTAGTACCCACCTTATCAACCTTGGTTGGGCATCTTTCTTTGCCATTAGGTAACGGAGTGCAACATGATCAGTGTGAATAATTACTTTAGTACCTAACAAGTATTCCCGAAATTCTCAAATGCATAGACTACCGCATGCAACTCTTGTTCAGTAACGGTATAGTTACGTTGAGCACTATTTAGAGTCTTATTCACGTAGTAAATTCGGTGAAATAGTTTGTTGCGTTTTTGCCCCAACATGACACCCAACGCCGTTCCACTTGCATCACACATTACTTCAAAAGATTCTGACCAATCAGGACTAATAATGACCGGGGTGGATACTAATTTCTCCTTCAAGCACCGGAAAGCCACCATACAAGCCTCATCAAATTGGAATTTCACCTCTTTCTCTAAGAGTTTGCATAAAGGATATGCAATCTTTGAGAAGTATTTGATGAACCTTCGGTAGAAACCGGCATGCCCCAAGAAACTGCGAACACCCTTCACTGAAATTGGCAGATGTAGTTTCTCAATTACTTCAATCTTTGCCTTATCGACCTCTAATCCCTTTTGTGACACCTTGTGCCCGAGAACTATGCCATCCTTCACCATGAAGTGACATTTTTCTCAATTCAGAACCAAGTTTGTCTCCACGCATCTTTGGAGCACTTGCCCCAAGTGTGCCAAGCACTCTTCAAATGTGTCCCCTACGACTGAGAAGTCGTCCATGAATACTTCCATAGAAGTCCGCAAAAATGGATAACATGCAACGCTGAAATGTTGCCAGGGCATTACATAGCCCAAATGGCATTCTCTTAAATGCAAACGTTCCATAAGGACATGTGAAAGTGGTTTTGTCTTGGTCTTCAGGTGCAAAGGAAATTTGGTTGTAACCGAAGTATCCATCTAAAAAGCAGTACCAACCTTTCTCTGATAGTTGATCAAGCATTTGATCCATGAAAGGCATGGGGAAGTGATCCTTTTTAGTCCACAAATTTATTTTTTGGTAATCCATGCATACTCTCCATCCGGTCACCGATCTTGTAGGCACAAACTCCCCCTTTTCATTTGGGACTACCGTGATACCTCCTTTTTTTGGTACACATTGCACCAGACTTACCCATTTTCTATCCACAATAGGATAGATCACACCTGCATCCAACCACTTTATAATCTCCTTTTTCACCACTTCCTGCATTGGTGGGTTCAATCTTCACTGATGTTCAACACTGGGCTTACAATCATTATCAAGCTGAATTTTGTGTGTACAAATACCGGGGGATGCTCACTATGTCAGCTATGGTCCAACCTATTACTTTAATATGCCTTCGTAACACCTCAAGAAGTAATTTCACCTGCCATTCAAGCAAATTAGTTGCAATGATTACTGGTAGGGTGTTATTTGCCCCTAAGAAAGCATATCAGAGATGGGGAAAGTGCTTTTAATTCTAGGTGGGTCTTCTGTTGATGTCTGTGTGGGAGGAGTCTCTCTATTTTTCAAATTGATGTCCAATTTCAATGGAGTCTTTGAATACCCTCCCAAGCCTGAGAAAGCAGCTACTACTTCTTCATAACCTTGAATTTCAAATTCATCATAGTTAGCAAGCACGACTTCAAGAGGTTCACTCATGCACATCAAATGGCTTACGGTAGCCACCGCCTCATCGATAACATCAATGGTGGACACCACATGTATATCACTTGGGTGTTTCATTGATTTACAAACATTAAAGGTTACTTCATCTTTGTTCACTTGAAACTTCAACTCTCTGCTTTCAACATCCACCAATGCTTTTTCGGTTGCTAAGAATGGTCTTCCCAAAATAATAGGAATTTCAGCATCTATTTCACAATCGAGAATGACAAAATCGGTTGAGGAAATGAACCGATCAACCTTCACCAAGATGTTGTAAAGTATCCCCATGGGATGTTTGATAGAAAGGTCAGCCATTAGGAGTCTCATTGTGGTTGCTTTTGGTTCACCCAACCCAAGTTGCTTGTATATCACGTAGGGCATTACGTTGATGCTTGCCCTCAAATCACATAAAGCTTTAGCAAATTGGAGCATGCCAATAGTGGAAGGGATGGTGAATGCCCCGGGATCTTCTCTCTTGTTTATCAGCTCCTTAGTCATAATTGCATTGCAACTATGGGAAACTTCAATTGTCTCAAAATCCAAGCTCCTTTCCTTTGTGACTAGCTCTTTCATGAACTTGGCATATCCCGGCATTTCCAACAATGCCTCCAAAAGGGGCAGGTTGATTGATAGTGTCTTGAATACCAACAAGAATTTCTTGAACTTCTCATCTTCATTCTTCTTCTTTAAGCATTGGGGAAATGGTGGAGGTATTTTGGGTAAATATTGCATGACTTTTGGATTTTGAACATGTTGTTCCACTTCCTTTTGTGGTTCTTTCGCAAGGTTTTGATGGATAAGTAACTCTTGTTCCTCCATGCCTTTACCTTTTTCATGCTTTTGAGCATCTTCATTTCCCATCACATTACCAATTGCCACCTTTCCGCTACGAGTAACCACAGCCAGCCCTCTATTGTCATCTTCCATTATTATCTTTGGTTTCAATTGAGCTGATAATAAACACAGTTGTCCTTCAAGGATCTTGATGGCATCAACATGAGAGTTTACTTTACTATTCAATGATGAAAAATCATCTTTCATCCCTTTCAACAAATCATTCGAACCTTCATATTTATCAAGTATGCGTGACAACAAGTCATTCACCCGGGGACTGCTTGCACTCCCTTTTGATTTGGGCTCTCACTCGAGTGAGTATGGTTATCTTCATGATCATCTTCCCTTCTCAAGTAATCATTTTTCTCAGCCCAATCTTGATAGTATCTCCTTTGTTCTTCTCCCTTATGATGGTTCCAACCTTGATTTCCCCCTCGCTGTAGATAACGGTGGAAACCCTCCTCATATCTCTTGGAGTTCCAACCTTGATTTTCCCCCGGCCTTGAGTAACCGGAAGAACAACCCTCCTTTACTCTAAACACTCCACATGTCCCCTTCATGTGCTCTTGTAGAAATTCCATTTGGGTCAACATCTTCGTGATGTTTTCATCCTTCTCTCTCTTTATCAAGTTGCTCTTGCATTAATGTAAAACAAAATGGAGAGACTTGATCCTCTTTGGTGTACCACGCTTGGTTTATTCTAGTCATGCCATCAAGAAGAAATGAAGCTACCTCAAATGATTGTAACATTATTCCTCCTTATATCAATTGATCAGCCACTCCTTTATTAACTGAATCGAGACTCCGATAAAAATATTGAAGTAACAAATCATTTGGTACCCCATGAGTTGGGCATTTAAGTAGGAGCTTCTTGAATCTCACCCATGTTTCATGGATGGGTTCCCCCTCCCGTCGCTTGAAACTTTGAATTTCATCTCTAAGTTTCATCATCCTTGATGGAGGAAAGAATCTTGTGTTAAATTCTATAACCAGCTCCTCCCATGATGTGATTGAATTGTTTGGTAACTTGGCTAACAACTTATTAGCTTCTCCCATTAAGGATAGTGGAAATAACCGCAGCTGAATTGACTCTTGTGACACATTTTTGAATGTAAAAGGGCTACAAACCTCTGTAAAGTTTCTCACATGCTCATTCGGGTTTTCGTGATCTAGCCCACCATATAGTCCCCTCATTTGGAGAAGATGAAGAGTTGTGCTAGTGACTTCAAACATCGCATTCTCATTAATTTGTGGGATGAAAATTGCACCCATTCCACCCGATTGAGTTGGATTGTAGACACTATTGATGTCGTCTATACCATCTCGAGGACCTGCTTGGCTATTAGTCGTCTCTTCCTCACTCATGTTCACTTCTACGTAGTCCAACCAACACTTACACAAAGCAGCCAAAACTAATTCAACTACAGCCAATAAATTTGAGAGTGTCAAATCTTTAATCAAAGAATTCTAAGTAACGCTACTCCCCGGCAGCGGCGACATTTTGATAAAAGCTATCAAAGATACTTCATCCAATACTAAGTGTCAACGATCGTTCAATAGTAATATAACCCAACTAAGTGAGTTGGGGTCGAATCCCAAGGGATTAGTTTTGCCTTTAAATTTGAAGTTGAAGTTGTGACAACTATCTGTTTAATAAACACTTGTTACACCTTTATAGTTTGAGTTTCAAATGTCAAATTTCACTCTAATTTCACAAATCAACACGAAATAAACAAACAGTAACGTAGAACTTGAGGAATTGACCAGCCAATTGTCGAATTTTACTTCAGCGAGTGAATGTTGATGCTCATAATAGGGTAATTTGTTTTGGGTAGGTCAGGCCATATATAAGATAACTTTCTTTCGAACAATTACCTTTTCTATGCTGAATTCTCTCAAACTTCAGCACTAATCGAAAGATGCCCAGCCCTTTGTCCTCATCAAATCTACTCTCTCGAGCTGGATACAAAGGATAAGTTCCATGTTTCACTCTCTCGAGTTGAAATCCAGGTAACCCATTACTAAGTATGCTAAGTTTGCTACCTTGGTTCTGTGCCTCTCTCTCGAGCAAGCTCACAACACTAAACCTGTTACACTAAATATGCAAAACAACTTCAAAACACAGCAGCAACTCAGACCCACTTCAAATTAACCCCATTACTTGCAATTCAACAATACCCACTTAGCAAGCCTCAACAATTTGCTTCATGGTCAAAACCCCAAGAAAGGGGTTTTTGCCACTCATATCGAAAATAGAAAAATCAACATTCATCCTGACACCTATATTTGAGTACAAAATGAGAATTATAAAGATGAAATCAACTAAAAATCTTCTCTATTACAAAATCTCTAAGAAAATCTTGCTAAAATCACCAGGGAAAGCCTTTGATGTTTTTTTTCTAAGTAATTTCTTCCCTTTCGTTTTTGAATACCTTTCTCTCTCTTGCCAAAATGAATTTAAACAAGTCTGAAGTGTCACTACTTTAAGACCACTCGGCGAAGTAAGTCGGGTGTCACCGACAGATCGCTGACTCATCGACAGATCGGCAACTCACCAATTGTTCTTCTTCTCGCCTTCATTTTACACTTTTTCTTGGTATGGCCACTGTAACTTTAGGTGATCCAGGTTGGGATCACTGAGTAACTCTGCGATTCACCCTCTTTCCTTCTATCTAGCCCATCAGCACTTGCTTGAATCTTCATTAGCACTTTTGGCGACCAGGTTATCCTTCACTGAATAGATCGGTGAATAGGATAAGGCTCAAAGGGTGTTCAAATAAGGATCATACACTCACAAGGTTGGCCACAAAAGAGGTATAGTGTCAAATTGTTTCACACTCTTCAAAGTTGCCTAAGATCATATCATAAGATTGCATCACTTAGTCAACCGGACCAACTGGGCAAATTCTGGGTATCATCTTGCATGGTTCACGGTAAGCTCATCACACAAGGCATCGACACCAATGACAAACAAGACTCCACACGTTCGCTAGTGTGCAATGTTCATCACAAGAGACTCAATTCGATACTTGGCTAGTCATAACGAAATGCAAAAAGTTCACATATTTTCTATGCAACTATATTTGGCCTCATCGTAGCCGCACATTCATTTTTGTTCGATTATGAGCACTATTTAAGTCATCAGTATTGATCAAAACTGATATTCAAATTTGCAAGAGAACAACCACATACACAAACAGGGGATGTGGCATAAAGAGGAGGAGGTTCGTTGAGTTCACTGACCAATTTCCACCCCCTACCAAAAGCATTCAACATTATCCTCATGTGGGTAGAGAGCGGGCATTATCGCAAATAAAACAAAATAGGAATAATAAATAAAGACTAACAAGAGATGAAAACAATCTAGTGTGTAAACAAGTAAATCAGGGTAGCGAGGAATCTTCACTAAAAGCCTAGTTGGCGACGAAGTGAAATGGTCGCTGAATTTCAAAGTGTTGATATTGTATATTTGAATTGTAAAGTGTGATAGTGAATAAACCTGATTCTAGATCTTAACTTATCTGGATGGTTTGATGTAAGATTATTATATCATCATCTTGAATGGTGTGTAGATGCGGGAAAATAAATTAGGAGACAGAAGGGCTAAGTTTTAGGCTGTGACTCTCCCTCCGATGCTCTTTTGATATTGTTTTTTGGATATGTAGAAACATATCAATCTTTTTGTTGTAAAAACAGTGGATTGATGCATGTGATCTTACTATAGTCATATGGAAAAAAGTTCAAATCAAGAACATGATCAAATTGTTTAAGTTGTAGGTAGTTTTAAGAGGAAACAAAAACATGTCACTAAAGCATAAGCAACTTCAAAGTTAATAGGCAAGAAAGAAATCTAAGGAACATTTTTCTTCTTAGCATATGCTCCATTTCCAATTCACTTGCTAGTTTGAGAAAGCGCCTCTTGTAAGCTTGACAATGGGACGTATTGTTTTCCCATTCTCTAGATGAGATGTGGTCTTGTACCTTCTCTAGAATGCTCATTAATTTCTTGTAAATGGAATGCAGAACTCCTCAGGGGGATTTGAGGTTGTGCCCTTGGCTGGTTAAGTTGTCTAGCCTACAATACATTTAAAAAATAAGCTAAGTTAGTAAAGTTCAATACAAACAAAGAAGGTAATTACGATTTGTTTAGTCACAAATGAGGAATTGGATTGTATTGATGCCGTGTTCTCTGTAACACCCCGTATCCTAGACAGACTAGTTTGCAGAAATCAGAAGTTGCAGGTGTCACCGACGGGCACCACCCATGGACCGTAGAGTGACCCACAGACCGTAGGTGGTGGTCCGTGGTTGGCCACCTGCATCCCCTCCCGTAGTTCATGAATTACACTTGCTAGGTCAGTTTATTCAATTATACATGCTCCAGTAAGAATGTTTCATTATCAATATATTAATTTTGCAATTTCAGTTAACATGTCTGAATCTCGAGCTATTCAGTTTATTACAGTTTGTTGTATTTCATACATTCTATTAGGAGTAGGCTTAATACCGAGTTGGACTAGGGTCAGTCACCCTCATAGTCCTAGAACTACGTGCCCCATAGGTAAGTCCCCTCTGTAGGCATTATACTTAGTGATCACGCCAGTCATGCCTCTATTCCCTTGGCAAGGTATATTGGCTCCTCTCGATGGGGCGTATACATCGGACTCCACATTTAGCTCATGTTGTTTTATGTCGGTTATTAATAGCTCCCACAGAAAGATTCTAGTGTATTAAGAAAGTTATCAGTTCCAGTTCAGTATTCAGTTTCAGTATGTTATAAACTTGGTCACTACATTCAGTTAGTTCATATTCATCATGTTTATTATATTTATCAGGTTCAGATTATATCATTGTTTTATCACTTTGTTCAGTTATATGCTTTATTCAGCTTTATTCTATCATGCATGCTCAGTACCTTTCAAGTACTGACTCATACTCTGCGCTACATCTTCTCGTGATGTAGGTTCAGGTCCTCAACATTCAGATCACGCATAGATCGGTTCCCGACCTCCAGTTCAGCAGCATCAGTGGTGAGTCCTTATTCTTCGAGGATAGGTGACATGTTGTCTTTCCATTTTTAGTCTTTTAGTTTAAGTTTTTTCTAGAAGTTAGCTGGGGCCATGTCCCAGCAGCTCTAGTCAGCTAGAGGATTTATTTCTGACATTGTTAGATTCAGTTTTAGCTTTGGAGTTTGATATATCAATTGTCATTAAACTCACAGATTGTTTATTCAGATAGTAATGGGTATTCCCATCATTTCAGTTTATCTCATGATTAATCTTCTGTACAATAATTCTTTTTTCAATTTATCTTTAAGTATGCTTATGATATGCCAGCAGGGTTAGCTTAGGGTCACTCCTGATCCTAGGTCCCGTGTCCATGTCCTGGCGGTAGCCTCGGGGCATGACAAACTTGGTATCAGAGCATTAGGTTTAAGTGTCCTAGGATGTCTGAAAAGCCGCACTAAGTAGAGTCCTTTTCATGGGTGTGAAGTGAACCACATCTAATGAGAGGGAGGCTATGACGTTTAGGAAAACTTCACTTTCTTTGCTACTCTTATCGTGCGTGAAGTATGATTCAACTCCTCGTTCTAATTGTCATTATGTGTTTCAAATCATGCCTCCTCGTAGAGCTTACGCAAGGAATGCTATCGCCAGGAAAGCTAACACAGTTCCTCCAGTCCCAGATTAGGAAGTATCGAATGTAGAGTTTAGGAATGCGATTCAGATTTTGGCTCAGAGTGTGACTAGCCAGAACAATCAGTAGGCCCCAGTTCCTAGGGTCGCATGTTGGTGAGGATCCCCAGAACTTCATTGATGAGGTTAAGAAGATCTTTAGAGTGATGCAAGTAACTGGGAATGACAGGGTTGAGTTGGCGTCCTACCAACTTAAGAATGTTGCAAACATTTGGTTCACTTAGTGGAAGGAAAACAAGGGTACGAATGCAGTTCCTATTACTTGGGAGTGTTTTGGTGAAGCTTTTCTGGACAGGTTCTGTAACGACCCAGAAATCTAGTAAGTGAAACTAGAGCCTAACGATTGTGTATTGCGTTTGTAATGGGGTTTCATGTGATAGAATGTTGTCCCGAGCTTAGGTTGATAGGTTTATGGGTTAAACGTCAAGGTACGACTCCCCAAGGACCACCCAAGGGGTTCTTGAGGAGGACCCTAAATCCTAACCCCCAAGACCAAAAATCTGCCAAATTGGTGTGACCTACGGATGGGGACCTACACCCCGTGGATGGCCTCCGTAGGTCAGGGCCCCAAATGGCAAGCCACAGCCCCAAACCACGGACCAGCTGGACGGGGCGTCACTAATAAACGCTATCAAAGACACTTCATCCAATACTAAGTGTCAACGATTGTTCAAAGTAATATAACCCAACTAAGTGAGTTGGGATCGAGTCCTAACGGAGTAGTTTTTCCTTTAAATTTGAAGCTGTGACAACTATCTCTTCAATGAAACACTTGTTACACCTTTATAGTTTGAGTTTCAAATGTCAAATTTCACTCTAATTTCACAAATCAACACGAAATAAACAAAGAGTAACATAGAACTTGAGGAATTGACCAGCCAATTGTCGAATTTTACTTTAGCGAGTGAATGCTGATGCTTATAATAGGGTAATTTGTTTTGGGTAGGTCAGGCCATATATAAGATAACTTTCTTTCGAACAATTACCTTTTCTATGCTGAATTCTCTCGAACGTCAGCACTAATTGAAAGATGCCCAACCCTTTGTCCTCATCAAATCCACTCTCTCGAGCTGGATACAAAGGATAGGTTCCGTGTTTCACTCTCTCGAGTTGAAATCAAGGTAACCCACTACTAAGTATGCTAAGTTTGCTGCCTTGGTTCCGTGCCTCTCTCTCGAGCAAGCTCACAACACTAAACCTGTTACACTAAATATGCAAAACAACTTCAAAACACAGCAGCAACTCAGACCCACTTCAAATTAACCCCATTACTTGCAATTCAACAATACCCACTTAGCAAGCCTCAACAATTTGCTTCATGGTCAAAACCCCAAGAAAAGGGTTTTAGCCACTCATATCGACAATAGAAAAATCAACATTCATCCTGACTCCTATATTTGAGTACAAAATGAGAATTATAAAGATGAAATCAACTAAAAATCTTCTCTATTACAAAATCTCTAAGAAAATCTTGCTAAAATCACCAGGGAAAGCCTTTGGTGTTTTTTCTCTAAGTAATTTCTTCCCTCTCGTTTTTGAATACCTTTCTCTCTCTTGCCAAAATGAATTTAAACAAGTCTGAAGTGTCACTACTTTAAGACCACTCGGCGAAGTAAGTCGGGTGTCGCCGACAGATCACTGACTCCCCGACAGATCGATAGCTCACCAATTATTCTTCATCTCGCCTTCAGTTTACACTTTTTCTTGGTATGGGCACTGTAACTTTAGGCGATCCAGGTCGGGATCACTGAGTAACTCTGTGATTCACCCTCTTTCCTCCTATCTCGCCCATCAGCACTTGCTTGAATCTTCATTAGCACTTTTGGCGACCAGGTTATCCTTCACTGAATAAATTGGCGACACACTGAATAAAGTTGCTATTCGCCAAAATCACCCTCATTTTAGCTCCAACATTCTGTAACTTTAGGCGGTATCTTGGCAATTTGGTGATTTGCTGAATGACATTGGCGATCATCAGGTATTTATTTGTTCCTTCTTTTAGCTTGCTTTGTTCCCTTCTTGAACAATAGTTTCCATGCATCGTTCCTAAATTTAAATACCTGAAATTCAAGGATTTACATCATTCATTGGCACAAAACAAGCATTTGAGGACACTAATTTTGTTAAAATAAATCCCTAAATGAGTCCAAATCGTGGATTCATCAGTCACCCCACCTACGGTTTGTAGGTTTAGGGGAGTAGGTCAGGCCTGTAAAAGCTGTCAATTTGGCGAACTGTTGGGGTAGTTTAGTAAAATCCTTTTTGAGTTAGTTTAGTTAATGGATGGTTATTATTGAGTTATTAAAGTATTTTAAGGGTTTTAAAGTTATTAAACTCCATTTTAGACTTCATTATTTCCAAACACTCAAAATTAGAAACCCACCTCTCCAAAAGTTCTCTTTGTAGAAACTCCAATGAAGAGCAAGTTCAAGGTTAAGTCTAGGGGTCAAGGAGACACTTTCTTATTCAATTTCGTGTGGAATTATTCCCTAAAGGTACGGTAGTCTTCATCTTTGACTTAGTTTTTTTCAAGGAGCCAACTTCAAAGATGTTTTCAAGTCTCCAAATTTCCCCAAAAACCCTAGTTTACAATCTATGCATGGGTTCAATTCCAAATCGTTTTCAAAAGATTTCATATGATGAATTATGGATAGATTGTTGAATTATTGATGAATTATGGCAAATTTCTTCTATGAATCCTAAGTTGTGATTTGTGATTAGGAATTGATTGAATCATGAAAGTATGTTGAATTGTTTATGTTTATATTGAATTAGTTATTGAATCATGTTAATTCCCTTATCTATTGTAGTATCTTCGATGTTTGGGTTGTGATTGATGTATAGCCTTGGAAGGCAACTTCATGAATGATCTATGTATGATTATAATGTGAAGTATATGTGTGTGATCTCAATGAAAGAACTATGATCATGTTTAGAATGTAATTGTGTTATGATTGAAAGCATATTGTCAATTAACACTCATGAATGATGATGATAAAATGTGAAGGGTTTCTATAATGTAATGTTATATCTTGAATTGGTAGGCTTATGCATCTTATTCTTGTATAAATGAAAGTAATGTGGATTGATGTATCTTGAATTGGTAGACTTAAGGCATCCTTTTCTTGTTTTGATAAATGTGACCTTGAATGTAATATCATATCTTGAATTGGTAGGCTTAGGCATCCTCTTCTTGTGTAATGAATGTATCTTGACTTAATGAACCTGAATCGATAGACCTATGTTGGTAGCCCTTGCATGATGAATCTATGACCTATTCTAATGATGTATCTTGGATCGGTAGGCTTATGGCACCCTTCAATAAATGATGTTAATGAACTTTGGGATCGGTAGGCTTTTGGCACCCTTCCATGAATGTTGATGATATACCTTGAATTGGTAGAGCTAGTGTTGGTGGCCCTTTCATGTGTGAAATGATGAACCTTGTATCGGTAGACCCAATGTTGGTGGCCCTTCTTGGAAAGTTAATGAGCTATCCTTAATGTACCTTGAATCGGTAGACCTAATGGTGGTGGCCCTTTTATGTGTAATGTACTTTGGGTCAGTAGGCTTAATGTTGGTGGCCCTCTCAAGTACAATAATGTTAATGTGAATGAACTACTCTATTGGAATGGAGGCTAAGCACCGAGTGGATATGGTAAGATGGAAACTCTCCCCATGCTAGATTAGGGTTCTAATGAACATCTTCCTATCCCATAACTATGTTCCCACATTGTATTTTTAAATATTGAATATATTTATATTCTATTTTAGATATATTATCTATTAATTGTTCTAATTTGTCGTTATCAGTTTTGTGATATTGAGTTGTTTATATTCCGGATATTTATTACTCGAGAGATCAATTAATGATATATTCAAATTCAATAGAACTACGAAGAGCAGATATGGATGAAGTCCAGCAATGGACCTTATCACTATTAAAACCAGAAGAACGACCTACAACGAGAGCACTAAAGGCAGGATTTATTTCAACAGAATTATTAACCAGATATTGCAAGATAATATGACAAAAATACCCTGATCACATATGTTCGAAATGCAACGGAAGATAATATAATCCCAGACGTCCAGCTGGAATAATCTAAGAAGACAAGAAGAAGGAGTCAAGAAGACGGAAGACAAAGATAAGAAGAAAACCAAAAAAAAGATAGACATTTTGAAAAAGTAGGACAAGTGTAAAGAGATGTGTAAAAAGTCATAAAAATGTGTATTGTGTAAGAAGTAGTAAGTAATGTGTCATAAAATGTAGTATATAAGTCGTAAAGTAAGTAGTAGTATGCATGTGCATATTAGACAAGTGTAAAAGTTAGGTGTAAATAAGTCTTAATAGGATAAAATAGGAACTATTCATGAATAGTAGTGAATAGTAGTAAATAGTAGTGGACAGATGTAAAAAACGTATTAGAGTATGTATGTCTATATAAAGAGTCGGTTGTA
>JAJOOR010086805.1:0-16716 GCA_036250505.1 Solanum acaule | reverse complement strand
GGGACTCTATGATGGATGAGGTTAGCTTATTTTGTGGTAAACATGGAATTTCAATTCCCAAAATGAATGAAGACTACTCTAATGGGAAGTCCAAGCGTCAGAGGTCCAATATTTCATATTTGCATCACTTTCGTGTGGAAGTATTTTATGCTGTCATTGATTTGGCACTTCAAGAACTCAATAATCGTTTTGATGTGGTGACTAGTGACTTGCTCCTCGGTATGGCTAGTTTGAGTCTGGTTGATTCATTTGCTAATTTTCACAAGGATAGGATAATGAAACTAGCCGAGTACTACCCAAGTGAGTTTGGTGATAAAGAGCTTCGGAAACTCAATTTTCAACTTGATGATTTTATTGTCTATGCTCAAAAGTGTGATAGCAAGTTTCTCAACTTGAAGGGAATCAAGGATCTTGCAAAAGTGATGATAGAGACAAAACTAGATCAAACTTGGTCACTTGTGTATCTACTTGTGAAGCTAACTTTGATTATTCCTGTTGCTACCGCAAGCATGGAAAGAGCATTCTCATCAATGAAGTACATAAAGAATGATTTGCGTAATAGGATGGATGAAGATCTTTTGAATGGTTGTTTAGTTTGCTATATAGAGCATAGTATATTTAAAAATGTAAGTAATGATGCCATTATTGACCGTTTTCAAAATATGAAAACTCGTCGAGGACAATTGTAAGTGAATGATGTTTTTTGCTAATATATTACTATAAAAAGATTGCTACTACCTACTTACTCGTCAACTTGTTCTCACCGTAAAATTTATATAATTGAATTAATTGTCTATTTTGAAGATAATGGTGCCCCCATGTTCTTGAGATCCTGGATACGCCTCTGTATAGGCGAAGCTAGATGGGGGTTCATGGGTTCGAACGAACCCACTGGTTTTTTTGTAGACCTTATATTTGTATTAAAAAATTAAATAAATTATGTATATTAACTTGTGAACCCCAAAGTGCTAATTTTGGCTTCACCTCTGGACTCAACCAAAACTAGAACAAATAGGGAAAAATCACTTAGTATATGTTCGTTAAAATTTGAAACTATTTCCAAAGACATAAATAAAATAAAGTAAAAAAAAATCTTAATTCATATTTATTTAAGATGCATATAAGAGAGAACACGACAAATAATTTAAAACTAAGCAAGTAATTATAGTCAACTCCAAGTAGAACAAAGTTCAAGGAACTAAAATTATTGTTAAACAAAGTAATGGTTTGGGAGACTTCAACTTTCTTTGAGTAGTTGAGAATGGTGCAAGTAGCTAAGTAGTTGTTGGTGGCTTGATTTGTCTTTCCTTTTCACACTGCACAATAAGTTTTCAAGTTTAAGTTATATATATTGTTAATATAAATATTTTAAGTAATTAGATCAAATTTAACTATCGTGGTATTCAATATTTTATCTTATTTTAAAATAATTTTTTACTTTTTACAAAAAACATATTATATAAATTATCTTTTAATAATATGAAAGTATAAGAAATTGAAATTAAATTTATAATAAAATCATGAGATAATCTAGTCGTATAGAAGGTGTGCTTATATATCAGATAAATAATTATATTTATTAATATGATTTAACATAAACATTAATTGAAACGTGGATATGTAGTTAAAATTCCATGATACTCACATAACAAATTGGATTGATAATGACATGCACTATTGTATATAGCGACGAGGGTGACATCACTATTGGTTTTAGCCAACGCATAAGGTAAAATATATTGCTTCGTTTCAATTTATTTGTGTTATAATTATTATTTGTCTTTAAGGGATAATTTTCTTAAAAACTTAAATTATTAATTATTGTGACGTATATTATATTATTTTAATGTAGTTTATAAATATGTAAATTTTATGTTTGAATTTATAGAGAACATTAATTAATTTGATCTCTTCAAATTACGCCAAATAAGTTGAAACGGAAAGAACATTTCATTCAAGTATCGAGATCTCGTTTTTGGACTTTGGAATATTATTATTAGAGATAAGGTTAACAAGGATGCACGGGGATTCCCACATTATTACATTGGAGTTTAGAATATTTCATTTTGATAAATGAGGCATCATCAAAATATTTCCCTTCAAACATAATATTATTTGATTTGAAATTTGATTGATTTAAATTTATATCGAAAAATCACTTTGAAGGTAAACTGCTTTCTATTTGTTGTAAAATGTTATTTGGTCGGGACCACTAATAAAAATTGCTAATTAGACTAGTAATTAACATTTCACTTAAACTCTAATCGATTTTCTAAGAATATATTATTATGGGTGTAGAAAGATCAGATTATTTTTCTATCTTTTCTTGTGGGAAATAAACAATAACTAAGGCTAGGTGGAAACTAAGGAATTTATCCATTTTGTGAGAATTTATATCGAATCATAATTGATTAAAAGAGATTTGCTTTCGCAATGAAAAACCTGTAAATTTCCTAATTTAGTATTTACAAATAAAACATTATACTATGAACAAAGTTGAACTTTTAATCAGAGATCTCGGATAGATACTCAGTTAAAGATTGTGGTGAGTTTGTAAGTATCGATTAATAAGCCCTATAAATATATAGAGCCACATTTAATATGAAGCATTTGTCCCTTAGGAAATGGGCTTTTCAGCTTCTAGGAGTATGAGATTTGGGCTTGAGAGGCTCCATAGGAAAAGCCCAAGATTTTGTGGTCACGGAGAAGCCCAGTATTGCACATCGGTCTACAAAAAGAAAGATAGAAATAACGTTTACTGGTCATTACGAGAGCTATTGCGAAGGAGACCTTCAGACCTAAACTCTCAATCATGTAGAGCCAGTCGTAATCGCGATACGACAATTTAGGCCACATTTTGCAAAATTGAACCGAGGTTATTTGGCTACATTTATAACTAGCATTATAAATAGATTTTCCATTTTACTTGAAAAAAATACCTTCACGTTGTTAATTATTACTCACTCTGTTTCAGTTTAATTGGCATTTTTTACGTAAAGTAGATTTTTCTTATTTACTTGTTTGTTTTAGTGATTTAGAGAGATTCGTTAGTTTCTTTCAATATTACCCTTATAATTTAATAACACTATATAAAGTATTAGCATTTAAAATTTGTATCCAAAGCATGGTATTAATAAGGATAATTAGTTAAGCAAACCACTGATAAATAGTTTCTTAAGAATTATGTCAAGTAAAACATAACAAAAGATAGTATAAATATTTTCTTTATAATATGCATTCAAGAAGAGCTCTTAATGTTCAGATTTTGTACAATAGGATAACAAGTTTCTTAAAAAAAAGAATTTTTTTTTTATCTAATAGGAGTAAGTAAACAAGTTCTATAAATAGCATTTCAAATTCATTATCTCCTCCTCAATCCCAACCCTTTGACCATCCTACCCCGCCATCCTCAAACGACAAACCTCACTCACCACCCCATCTCACCGCTATAATATTTTGATACACTATATACAAAAATTCTAAAACCAATATTTTCTTATTTACTTTCTAATTTTTTTAAAAAAAATAATATTTTCCTAACAAACAGACCCCTTTTATGGATAAAAAAAGAATTAAACCCAATGTCCCACATTTTTTCATGGTTAATGTAAGTGACAGTTAAGAAGGAATATGATGCATATGAAAATGAAACATAACAGCAAAATAAGTGAAGAAATAAATTATGAAACTTAGGCATACAACTACTACTTATTAATTGAAAAAATTAGGACCACAGTCTTCACAACAAATGTACACCATATATATATATATAAAAAAGATAAAATCTTTTTAAATTTAAACAAAAGATGATTGGTATATCGGAGATTCGGAGTGTAAAAATCGATCAATTAATCAAATAAGAATATATTGTTGGGTTATTAAGTTAATGTTTTTAGTGGTTTTATAAAAAATATTATTGAGTTATTGATTCAATATTTATTTTTTGATATTGGGTTATTGGTAAACCGAAACTCATTAAGACAATGGTAATTTACTATTTACCTCTACATAAATATTACTATATTAATATCAATACATTATTAGTTACTACATTTGTCTTTTAGCCTTCAATTCACATTATTTTTCTAGTTATTTTATTTGTGTTGTACTTGAATAACTCTTTTCGTGTTAGTTACTATTGTTCATATTTTATGAGCATTCTGTAAAGTTAAATTATTGTTTTGTCACGCTAAATTATTGGAGAAGTCATATGATTATTTTATGCGCACTTTCTTATTGGTTAAACTGAAAACCGAATCGTTAAGAACCAAAAACTGACAAAAACATCTTATTGATTTGGTTATTAATATAGTGTATTTAAAAATAAAAAATCAGAACCGATATCACATTAAATCGAATCGACCTATAGTATATTATTTATTTACCTCAAAATATCAGGAAAATTATATATATATACACACACTCTGTTTGATACCATTTTATTGAGTAATTTCCCTGGATAGTCACCCATGTTTGGGAAATTACCTAGGAATATCACTTATGTTTGTTTTAGAACCACAATATCACTCAACTTTACCTCTTTTCCTCAAAATATACTTGACACAAAAAAAGCATTATCTCTCTCTTAATAGGATGCCATGTCACATTATTCTTTTTTTATTATTAACATTTTTAAAAAATATTTAGACAACCCATATTACCTAGTAAAAAAAAATTACATAGCTTCCTCCGGTTTTTCAAGCGAGATAATGTTTTTATATGGGCACTAATGGGCAATGACACCTTTTTGTTGAGTCCAGAGCCAAAAGGGCTTTTTTTCTTTTAAAAACAAAAACGGCACATCAAAAAAAATTAACCAAAAGGAAAAATCGCTCATGACAGAGCGATTTTATTCTGACAAAAATTAACTCCGTTCCACTAAAAGAAATAAAAAAAAGCTGCCTCTCAAAAAAATATTTTTTCTTTAAAATTGTTGCTATAGCAGCGTTTTTATATAAAAAAAAATTAAAAGTAAATAGCAGCGATTTTGTTTAAGAATTATTTTTTTTTAAAAAAAAGTCCTACCCTTGCAGAGAATTTAATAAAAATTTAAAAATAAATTAAAACTGAAGCCAACGATTTTCATAAAAAGCTTTTTTTAAAAATAATTTTACCCTTTCAGCGATTTAAATGAAAATTAAAAAAAATTGAAAATCGCTGTCCCTTCTTTAAAAAACTTTGTTTTTTATAAATGGCTGCCGCCGGAAATTTATGTAATTTAAAACTTGTTCTTTATGTTTTTTTTATAATTCCTTAACAAAAAATCGCAACGATTTCACTTTTAATTTTTTTTATAAAAACATTGCTATAGCAGTGATTTTAAAGAGAAAATGATTATTATTTTTTTGAGAAAATCGCTGCTAAGGCAACGATTTTTATTTGACATGGCATTCTATTAGGAGAGAGATAATGTTTTTTTGTGTCAAATATATTTTGAGAAAAATGTAAAGTTGGGTGATATTGTAATCCTAAAACAAACATAAATGATATTCCTAGGTAATTTACCAAACATGAGTGACTATCCTGGGAAATTACTCCCATTTTATTGGGTTTTTCAATATAGCCTCTCTCTTTTTTAGAAAAGAAAACAACCAAAAAAGAAGATGTAGTTTATTGCACATATTTTTGATATTAAGGTCATAAAATTTTAAAGTAATAATTATTTCGACAAAACTAAAACTATTTTTTTGGGAATTCATACATAATTATGATATTTTTAAAGAATTCGACTAACATAATCAAATATATATTACTCATATCAGATTCTCCGATCCCAACATGTTACTATCTAATAATTTTGAAGAATTCGAGCAACTGAGCAAGAATTCACCCAAAAAAAAAGTTAATTAGGATCCTACTTGGAAACAATTTTTCCCATTATTCCAGATCTCCATGAAAGCTTGAACAATAATATCATGATGAGACGGCGAATTCAGCTGTAAAAAACAATTCAAAAGCTCATTCAAATCATCGTACGAGTAAATCTCCTTCTCCGTTATCATCTGCAACATCGATTGCCGGAAATCCCCAAACGGATCATCGGAATCCTTCACTACGGCCACACTTCCGACGATCTTCGCCGGCAAAATCGTCGGAGATGAATTAGAGGTTGAAGATGAGTGAGAATTGGGCTCGGGTTTGGGTTTGGGTCTGGGCTTGGGCTGAATAATTTCTGATAATTTGGGGTTGCTGCAACCACAGCCTGCTGTTCCATTCGAAGTAATGCAATTCCATTTTTTTTTGTTTTTTGAAGACATTTTTTAACACATTTTGAAGAAGAAGAAAAAGAAGGTGTTATATAGAAGGAAATAAATGAGTTAACGTGTGATATAATGTTTCAATTTTTATTTGGTCAAATTAATTAATATTATAAATATTTAGAAAATATTATGGTCAAAGAAAATATTGTTTTGATTGTTTAATAATAATTGACCAGAAAAAAGATAGAGATAAAATTTGTGTATATTTTATTCTTCTTCATATCTGATTATATTGAGTATGTTATTATTGTTGCGGTTCAATTTTGGTTATTTTGAAAATACTCTTTCTAAATATTTAGAAGATATTTGAAAATATTATGGTCAAAGAAAAATATTTTTTGACTGTCTAATAGTGTAATTGACCAGAAAAAGATAGAGATAAGATTTATCTGTTCAATTTTGATTTTTTTGAAAACACTCTTTCTACGATAAGGTAGGAGTAAGACTATGTACCCTTACGAGAGTTTAATTATAAGATTTTGTATATTTGTCATTTTCATTTATTTATTTGATCCATATTGGAGGGAAAGGGGGGATTATATTGAGGATTTTTTTTGCTTTCTGGTCTCTTTCTTTTACGTTTTGTCTAAGGATATGGATGAAGAATGGGATTTGATGATGTGAAAAATAACTTTAAATTATAAAATTTTGTTTGAATTTTCAAGAATTTTAATATTACCTGTTACTTTTTTAGTTATCATATTATTTGTTGTTATTTTTGTTCTCTTTTTTTATTGATTTTTTTATATTTTATTTTGGATAGATTCTCAACTTTAAAAAGAAGTTATTCGGATAAAATATATTTACTAAATAAATTTATTATAATTAGATTAAATCTTCATACTATAAATTATAATCCACACATACAAATCAAACAAAATCATGTGTAGAAGTTAAATTATTATTTTTTTAATTGTGTATGTGTGGAAAGGGAAAGAGGATAATGGAAATGTGGTATTTTTAATAAATTTGTGTCAATTTTTATTTTTGAAAATTAAGTTATCCAATTAATATGCCGTAGATAACAAGTTAGAGAGACGTGTATAATAATTGTGTAGAGCTAGGTAGTTGACTCTTTAAAGGTAAGATGGAAAATACATGTCTATAAATTTATTTTTTTATTTTATACATGTCTATAAATATTAAGGTGCTTACGGTAAGAATTTATTTTAATGTGATTTTACAAGTAAAGGTCGGAAAAAATAGAATATATGAATATTTTATTTTTATCTTATATAAAATAAAGAGTGATTTTGATATACATTTAATTTAAGAAAAGTATTTTTTAAATTTCCAATGAGTTAACCTTGACTTAAAGTTAATTATATAGTATCTATATATATATATATGTACAAATACCAAAGAGTAATTACAAACACAATTTTTTTAAGGTTGGATATGTAAATGGTATTTGATTACACACGCAAGTATCAACTATCCAATATTTAAAATTTTGATATTATTGTAAAATTTTAGGATGGTGATTGTTTATTTTTTTATAGTAGGGATTAAAATATGGTTATTTGTGAACTGGGAAAAGGGCTAAATATTATCTGAACTATTTGAAATAGGTCAATTTTATTCTTCGTTATATTATTTGACAAAATATAAGTCTCGTTATTAGTTAACTAGCTCAAAAATATCCTTTAATTAATCAGTCAAGTAACTCTAAAAAAAAAAAAACTTTCTACGTATACTTGCTTCAAAATAAAAATCAAAAAATTTAATTGTGTTCTTAAATTATTCGAAATTGGATTTTTTAAAAAGACATCACCAAAAAGTAACCGATAAACGTTATATATACATAAATATCTTAGTATTAAATGAAAAATATGAAGAGTGAAGTAAATTACAAGTAATACATGATTTGAAGATCCCACTGATGGGTCTTTTTATTATTCTATCGAAATGTGATTTTTTATAGGAAAAAAAATATAATTAAAATAGGGGAGTGTTTGGTGGGGAGGAAAATATTTTTTGAAAAATGCTTTTTATTTTTTTTAATTTTTATGTTTGGTTTGTCAAATTATATTGGATTTTTTTTTTACAAATAATAAGTTTTTTAAAAAATGAGAAAAATGATTACATAATAGTAGTGAAAAGAAATTCCATAAATGATCTTTCAAGTTCAATGTCTCATCTCCCTCCGCTATCCCCGAACTCCCACTCCATCTCATTCCACTTTTGCTATCTCCGAACTCTCACTCCATCTCATCCCATTCTCATAGTATTTTATTCGATTATATATAATTGCTTTTGAGATAATATTTTTTAACTTATTTACAAACATAATTTTTTTTATAAAATAAATGCGATTTTTTCAAAAAAAAAAAAACATTTTTCTACATTTTTCATGTTCATATATCATTAATTAGTTGGTGAATGAGCTTAACCTATTACCATAATTTTGCTACAAGGAACAACAACTATGTTTTCAAGGTGCCTTTTCTTTTCACTTGATATTCAACGTTTGTTTTAAGGTTCGATTAATCTGAAATCACGTCGAAAAGTTTCACTTTAAGAGGTAAAACGCTTTTAATAAAGATGACTACATACTCACGGTTCAAATTCGATCGAGACCTTTAATTAAAAATTGAAGAATGCTTGCTATTGCAATACAATCTTTAGTGGTATATTTTCAAGATCTTGTTTGCTTTCTTAATATTTAATTTACTTCTATTTAACGAAATTTTTAGATTAGTTTTCATTTTCAATTTCAAGTAATGCATCAATTAAGAGCTAAGTTGTCTTCCAAATTGCAATCAATTTAGTCATTGAATTGTATAAAATAAAAAGGGAGAACAAAAATTATATAGTCACTCTCAATTTTTTCACTTCAAGAAAATAGCAAAATGTAGTTCCCTTCATTACTAAGCAATGTTTGATATTCATTAAAATGAAAAAATACAATTCAAATTATCAGGTCCACTGATAATTATTTAAAATTGAGTAGAAAGTTATAATAATGAATGTATAACTTACTATTCATAAAGTTTAAATGTTTATAAGTTCAAAACCAAAAAATTATTCATGGGTTTAAAATTTGCTAGAGTTTCAAAATAAAATAAAATAAAAATTCACGGAGTTCAAATCTTTATAAATACAAAATTATGGAATAATTTGTAGAGTTCAAGCATGTATGTGTTCTTTAATGTTTTAAGTAAGAGTTTTTTTGTTAAAATTTTACTTTCCCATTTAAGTGTGATTATTTCTCAATTACTTTTCAAATGTTGGCTAAAAACTCATAGCAGACTCGAAAGCTGATTATCCCACCAAATTAGTTGATTTTTTATGTTTTTTTTTTTTGGTTTGTTCGGTATCAATATTGGAGCCCGACTAAATCTGGATTTGCTTCGGAAAGTCCCACATTGGGGGGTTAAGCACTCCGTAACAAAGGGGACTCCGTACCCAAGGGAGCTCGAACCTGAGATCTCGTGGTTAAGGATGAAGAAGTACTTACCACTCCACCACAACCCTTGTTAGTCAAAGAGCTGCTTCAACACAGATGTATATTGTGTATTTACTATAAAACTCAAAATATAATTATGTTGCATAATTTTTAAAACTATAACTATATATCGTAAATACAACTAAATATTTGTCACGTCGCGTAATTTTTCCAATTTTTTAGTACATGATTGGACTAGGCCCAAAAAAAATAGTAGAAGCCCAATAGTGGGAAATGTAGAATATCTCCATTTTTTTCATTTGTTAAAACAAAGAAAGGCTAGAAATAATGAAACTTGTCTTTCTCTCCATCTGATTTTTTTTTTTTTTGTTTAACTCTCCATTTGAGTCCACTCCTTAAAGAAGAAGAGAACTAACGCCACGTTTGGATAAACTCAAAAAAATATGGCTTCTGCTTTGCAAATTTCTTCTCAGTATAATGGAATTGCTCTTTGTTCTTTATTTCCTGTTTTTCCAAATTTAAGAAAACCAAACAAGGTACTAAATTCAGGTAGCTCAAATTCCAATAAAAAGTTTAAAGTTAGAGCTTTGAAGGAGAAAACAACAGAAGAAGCTAAGTCTGCTGAGGAAATCACAAAGAAATTTGGTCTAGAAGCTGGCCTATGGAAGGTACTCTTCTTTTCTGTTCGAATTTACTCGTCAAATTTTGACTTGACACATCTATTAAGAAAATAATAATTGATACAGTGAGTTTATTATTTTATCGCTATTAATTGATATTGCTTCGGTCCCTAATTACTTGTTCATTTTTTCTTTTTTAGTTGTCCCTAATTACTCATTCATTTTAACAAATCAATAAAGAACAAAAATAATTTACCTATTATATCCTCAATTAATTATTTTGAAAATGTTTAACTTCTTGAAAATATAAAGTTTTTAATTCATCTATTTCTTAATTAATAGGGGTAAAATGGTTAACTCACTATATCATTAATTATTTTCTTAATAAGTGTATTAATTTAAAAGTGGACAAGTAATTAGGGACGGAGGAAGTAATAATCAAACCATATTAAATTTACTATGGTTAAGTGAAACAAAGAGTGAAAAATATGTTAATTAATTGTGGCTGATTAAGTGTGCAAAACATGTATCATACATTTATTGTTTTGATATAAACAGTTGATGACGAATAAGTTTCTACCATTCTAATTTGCCTCTTGCTTCTGTCCAAGAAACCCTACAAAAGATTATCTTTTACAAACAACAATATGTCGAGTATAATCTCATAAGGTGGGTTTGAAGAAGATTGAACGTACGCAGACCTTAACACTACCTCGTGGAGGTAGAGAGACTATTTTCGATACAACCTCGGCTCAAGTAACACATACAAAAGATTATCTTTTTTAATATATTAAATGATTTCAGATATTTAGCTCAAAAGAGGAAGGAGATGAAGAGAACAAGGATAAGAAATCAAAAGGGGATCAAGCAAAAGAGCTTTTGGCAAAATATGGAGGAGCTTATTTAGCTACTTCCATTACTCTCTCATTGATATCATTTGGTCTCTGTTATGTTCTCATCAATTCTGGTGTTGATGTTCAATCCTTGCTACAAAAGGTACACTTTTTCCAACACAAACTTGCTATTAAGTTTGGTTTGAATGAATTAGTAGAAAAGGAGGAAAGAGATATAATGTGTTCTTGCACCTCCAAGGTGTGTGGCCTGGCAGCTATGCTGCTCGGGACTGGTTCATGTTGGATCCTCCAAAAGAATGTTTTTTGCACCTTTAAGGTGTGGCATGGTTGTCTATGCTGCTCTGGCTTTTCAAAACTGTTGTCGTGTGTGTTTTGGATTCCCAAAAGTAGTGCATTTTTGAAGGATAACAACATATTTGAAGAGTCCGAGTAATATAGTCTGGCAGTCAATGAAACTGGAATGAAAATTGAGATAATATCTCAAATGGTCACATCAATTTTGGTTTTTAACTCAAAAGTCACTCAACTATGAGTATTACTCAGTAAGTCACTCAATTATGAAAATTTTAATTAAAAAATCAAAGTTGAGTGGCTTTTTGAGTGAAAAGTTCATAGTTGAGTGATTTATTGTATACTGATGAGGAGATGCATGAATACCATGTGAAGTGTAGGTTGGCATGTTACAACTGCTATTACTACGTCTCAATCTCAAACAAGTTAGGATTGGCTAGTATGAATTCTCGTCGTCCATATTGCTCCATTTAAACTCATCTCAGTCCTAATATTGCAAGCATTTTGACTATAGGAACTCCTATATATATATATATATTTTGCAGGTGGGAATTTCTACTGATGAGACTGGTGAGAAAGTGGGAACTTTTGCATTGGCTTATGCTGCTCACAAAGCTGCATCACCTATTAGATTTCCCCCTACTGTTGCTTTAACACCAATTGTTGCTAGTTGGATTGGAAAGAAAGTTGATAAAGAGAAGTAAAACTAGGTTGATTTTGAACACAATTTTGCTGCAGATGTAATATATATGTTTAGTAAATACTACAGGTTAATTATCTTTACTAGTATTTGATTGTTATAGCCAAGTATAAAAACACTGTTGATAAGTGCAAGATTTAGCTCAGTA
This sequence comes from Solanum acaule, assembly GCA_036250505.1. NCBI lineage: Eukaryota > Viridiplantae > Streptophyta > Magnoliopsida > Solanales > Solanaceae > Solanum > Solanum acaule. The sequence goes on along the minus strand of JAJOOR010086805.1, from coordinate 4,434 downwards.
TATAACTAGAAATACAGGTTTTCATCGATGTTCTATCGTTCTTCTCAATTTAGCCTCAGTCCACAAAGTATCTCACGTTCGTGCAAGGATTGGGAAAGTTCTGCACCCCAAGGGGGTGTAGTGTAGGCAGTAAGATAAAAGCAAGCATCAATGGTTGATTCCACGACTCAACATTTTACTATTGCTCCAAGTCCCCCTTTCTCAATAGATGCAATTTGAGAACTTGAATAGCAGAAAAGCAAACTCCAGACACATTCAAATGTAAAAAGAACTGCAGCAACTAAATAAAACTTGTCCAAAGTATGAGAATAATCTAGGCTAAATCAACCTGATTATATTGTTAGAGCTAAGATCATAGAAATCAATGAGTTATACAATACACGAGGCAAGATATCGACAGCTTAATCTACTGACTGTTGCTATTACAAGTGCAATCTAAGTATATCTAAACTGTACAATGAACAACCGGCTCGAGTCTTGCAATATCTTGAGCCTCAAATGCAACAGCTCCTGGATGCACTTGTTCTTTCCTTTATAGAGTTCAAATGGATGTACAGGGGATTGAATCTAATGTAGAAGCTTTTGTTCAACCAATAATACAAGCATCATCGTGCAGATGGAGCGAGCATTCATCTTTTAGAAAACTAATCGAGAGCATCCACACAAGCACCAGCAAATACCATTTAGCACCCGGAAGTGTTAGCTGCAGAAGGTACTTCAGTTGTAGCAGGTGGTGGAGTTTGGGCTCTTGGTGTACTGACATTAGTGATTGAATAATCTTCTTGAATTACATCCAACTCGTTCCAGTCAATAGCAGCTATTTCCGAGTTAAGGATGTTACATTCAGAGAAGTAATTTCATTAAAAGTTCAACTTCGATGCACAAAACAGGTTGCCTAAAAAGGTAACTACATGTAACCGTCCATAATACATCGATAGAGTTAGAATCAATATATATAAAGTTAAAATCCTTTTGATAATAACAGAAAACAGATTTCAGTAGGATACATTCTGTCCTCCACATGTCAGTGATGCTAACATCTGCATCTGACAAAAGCCAGTAATCTGCTTCGTTCTGAAAGATTGAAAATAATTAGGAACTGAAAACCATAGTTATTCAAATCCTAAATTTTATCATAATAAATAAGATCGTATCTGAAACAGATTCTTCAAGGAATGGCAAAATGCAAATGCTTTATGGGTCGTACTTTCTTACTTTTGCCCGACATTCAATAGCATTGCAATTATGTAATGCCCATGAACAGTTAATGTAATGCTTGTAACGAGAGGTTAATGCAATGCTCGTAAACAGTAACTTACATCAACATCTGGAACAATCTTCATGATTCCAGTCATAAAGTCCTGTGAAGTACCAACTTCTGAGCGCACACTTTGATTTTCTTTTCCCTCCATGCCAATATCAACTTCTTTGTTCTCCTCAGTAGCCAATGTTGCAGTTGCATTCTCATTCAGACCAGACGTTGAAGGCACACTTGGGGGTGCCTCAACAGCATTTACCTCCTCAAACTTCTCCTCAAATTGACTAAATAAAACACAACTCTAGTTTCAAAGATTGAAATATATCCATTATACCCCATATAATCTAAAAAGATGAGAAACACCCCTCCCCTTCTCTCCATCCTGGATTCATATTGTGCTAAGAAGCAGCAAAATACCTGACTAGGTAAACATCAATGGGGCCCATCGTGCTCCGTAACACTATTCTGTATCTCCTTTGTGGATAATCAACAGCCTATTATAGGCAAGAAGGACATGCTAAGATATGTGGAAGTGAAAGGGCAAGAAATGGAACAATATTTTTTCTGTAATAAGAAGATATAGGTTACCTCGTCAGGGTCTGGGACTTCTAAAGTGGTGCCATGTGGAGCTTTAATTGCTATCAATGTTTCATTCTGATCGAACCAATCAATTTTTAGACTAAGCGGTCAATTATTGAAGGTTGCATTTAGAAAGAAATGGAATGGAAAAATTGGAAGGAGGGTTCAAATATTACCTGGAAACAAGGTAAGCTCTTGATATCATCTTCAGTGACGAAAAGCCATCTTTGAAAAGAAATTTTCAGGAAATCAGTATTTAAGAATGAAGAAGAAAATGGTGAGCAGCTAAATCCATCAAAAATCGCATGAGCAGAATGTTAATCATATTTAAGCCAAAGATGCTACCTTTGATTATTTTCATCTTCACTCAGGTCCCTTAAACTTTCCTGCATTTCTCTGAAAGAAGCGAACAATAACACAATGTTAGGTCAGAGATGAAGCAAAGCACTGTTGGATTTTTGTATTACAAGTTAAGAAGTTACCTTATCTGGTCATCTAATCTATGCTCTTCAACCGTCAACTTTTCCACTGCTGCCTGCAAGAGTGCAAACTCCCGATAAGAGAATACCAAGATGTTACTAGCAGGTCAATGCAAGTTAGCAGCCTTCAGCAGAGGAGGCACAGGTTAAAATTAAGAGCATTGGAATGCTTAAAACTGTTGTTTTGTGAAAAAATAGAGGATCTTTTCATCAGTCCGAGCCCCTTTTGCATAAGTTACTTCACTTTTAGAGGACAAATGTGTAAACTAAAAAACATTAAGAAATGCAACAGGCATTGGAGTAATGGTCCTTACCTGTAAACTTGCAACACTCTCGTCAGCTTCTCCTGGTTTCGAGACACCTTGACCCCTACATAATAATGTTTAAAATCATATTTTAACTTATGTTTTCTCTGAATTTTCCCGAATCGCATTATAAATATTGATAATAAACAACTGAGCTATTTATTCAAATTGGATGAGTATCTCCGCCCATACTTCCACTGGATCCTGTTCTTGAGTTTCTTTTCTATCAGCCCAATGCCTTCCAGGACATTTGTGATGTCATATATACGCCTTTTCTGCACCTGTTATAAGAAATAACCACCTAAACTGGTAAGACCTCATCAGACATAGTAGCATCAAGATTCAGAATACTGTCTTCTGCATTGTTTGAATAAATTGAACTTCACCTCTAATGTATCAGCAGCTTTATTTAGATCAAGCATACCGTCTTCTGCATGTTTGATTAGATTGATGAACTTCTTCGTTAGAAGACCTGAATGGAAATCAAGAGATGCTGTTATAAGTACTAGTTTAGTATATAGCTCTTCCATTTAACAGGTAATTGCCAGAGAAGTATCCAATAAACCACAAATATGTAACACTTTAGAACAACTCAGGCATTAGAGAAATAATAGATTAAAGGACAAATCAACAATTATGTCATCAAAGTTTTAATTTACCCAGGGAGCTATCATATCGACAAGGACCAACAGGAGTAACATTATTGCCTGAAGGGGATCCTGTAAATTCAATAAGCAAAAGTTAGAACTAGTAATTCTCTGCTTATATAAATAAGGTTTGTCTCAGAAAAAGTGAACAACAAAGATAAGGATTGAGAGAGAGAAGGGTATGAAAAGAAGCAGCAGCAGATAATCTACAATTTACTGGCTTGCAGAAGTAAGATTGCTATACTGAATGCTCCATTGAAAGTACATGAAGTACACTTAACATTTTGAATGAAACATTTTTCTCAAAAATCCTCACCAACATTGGAGGTAACAGCTTGAGAAGCAGATCTGGCCTTTGAAGTCCTAGGAACTTTCTGTGCATTTTTTCCAGATACTGGTGTCTGTATGGGACTGTTGACATTAGCATATCCAGAAGCTGGATTCCGGTCACCAACCCCCTGTCCATAATTTGCTGCTGCACTCTTCCGCTTCAGTGGCTGAAAAAGACAATTGAGTACCCCAAGCTCTGTCAGCAAATTATTTTAAAGATTTAACCTAAATTGTGTCTGAAAATGAAATTGATATATAAATGTGAACTTGTCAACCGCATGCATCTCCTTTAAATTAGCATAGGCTAAGTGCAAGTTTCATTTTAAATTAACAAGTATTTCGCATGAACAATGGCAAATTAATCACATACTATCAACACTTTGAATAATAAGTGAAAATTAGTCACACTGATGGTCATACTAACAGTTCATAGCTTGGATAGCTGAAGATGGATGTATTGTTATGGAAAAAACAGATGAAACAACCATCAAATAGCTGCTCAGTGCGAGGATGTAATGAGACCATAAGTTCATTGGCTTAAACATTCCCCAAAACCAATAAAAGGAAAGAGAAAAATTAAATTAGAGAATACAACAACAACAACAACAACCCAGTGAAATCCCACTAGGTGGGGTCTGGGGAGGGTAAATAGTACGCAGACCTTGCCACTACCTCGTGAAGGTAGAGAGGCTGTTTCCAGGAGACCCTCAGCTCAAGAACCACATCTCAAAGTGACAGGAGAGATATATATAAAACAAAACAGCCAATACAAAAGATAGCGCATAATCAACAAATGAGACAAAGACATCAAGAAAGATAAAGGGAGTGAAACGCAG
>JAJOOR010086801.1:0-14762 GCA_036250505.1 Solanum acaule | reverse complement strand
TATATATATATATATATATATATATCTTATTCACACGAACCTATGACGATGATCAATGAAAATATTTATTAGTTAAATGCAATAATGTATATATTTATTTCAACTTGATGAGGTTCAATCATGTAATTAGTCGTATCTTACTAATATTACCTTATAGATGATATTTGTTGTGTATTTTTCTTGTCATCTAACTAAATGTGCTTTGCACATGTATACTACTAAATCTTTTTAGATGTCATATGAACATGTGGAAAACAACTACATTTTATTTTTTAGAACTATTTTTGTATATTAATTTTTTTTTTATAAGTTATAACATAATAGATGACGTTCTTTTTATTGGCTCTCATATTTGACTTCTCGATTGACTGTGTACATAAATCAAAGAAAGTTATCTGACTATCCATAGTTAACTGAGAAAGGTTTCCTTTTTTTTTTTAACCAAAAAAACTAAAAATTAAAATTAAAGAATATATTCTATCTGTGAAATCATATATATAATCACATGTTTATCTTACACCCAACAAAGATATAGTTCATATACTTGTAAAAAAATTTCAATTTATTCAACAAACCATGATTCGTTCAACGAAAAATAACAACACTGTGTTATACATATATAGGGGCGATATAATAATATGAAAAATTATTGGTCAAAATTTAATATAAGAAAAGATAAAGATAGAAATGATTAATGTAATAACTATGAGAATTCATAATATTATAACTAAAGAATGTAAAAGAGTGTGAATAACATTTGCAATAATTAGTAATAACTAAGAGAATTTATAATGTTATAACTAAATAATTAATGTGCAATAGATGAATTTCTAATAAATATTATACTTACATAAATAAATAGGACTTTTAATTAATGTTACTATTTTTTTTATAGTTATTAGATTTTAATTTAGTGTAGGGACAAAATGAAATTGTTTATTCAGTATTACTGGATATAAAATTTATTTTGTTAATCATTAATTTTAAATGATTCATCTATATTCACATATTTTCACATTTGCTCTGAGTTTTTTTTTTTTTCAAGAAAAAAGAACTTGGAAAGTTTTTAAATAATATATTTTTAAGTTAGACGATCTTGTTAACTTGATAATACATTCGTAACATATATAAATACCTACCCATATATATCAGTATTCATCGAAAATACTGAAATATTAAGAAATAGTAAATTAGCAAAACAAAAGGGCAATGTTTACATAGTAATAACTATTTTGAAGCAAACTTCCTGACAATCTAAATCACATAAGCAACATTGATAAATAAAATCATTTTTTTTAATCTTGAGCATCAAAAAAACAAATTATGGAAATTCTCTAACTCTTGAGAAATTTAATAATTTTGGAAAAAGATATTCAGAAACATATATCTATATCACAGGAGAAATTGTTAACAAAAACAAATGAATTTAGACTACAATAGAAATTAAACTAATACAAACTTCAACTGGCGTTATTACAAGTCATATGAACTTTTCTTCGTTGAAAATGCTAAAATATTAAAAAATAGTAAACCAGTAAAACAAAAGGGCAATGTTTATATAGTAATAACTATTTTGAAGAAAACTTCCTAACAATCTAGATCACATAAGTAGCTTTGATAAATAAAGTCATTCTTTTGTTTTGGACATCAAAAACAACAAATCATGACAATTCTCTAAATCTTGAGAAGTTTAATAATTTTGGAAAAAGATATTCAGAAGCATATATCTACATCACAAGAGAAATTGTTAACAACAACAAATGAATTTAGACTACTACAAAAATTAAAATAATACAAACTTCACTGGCGTTATTATAGGTCATATAAACTTTTCTTCGTTGAAAATACTTAAATATTAAGAAATAGTAAATTAGTAAAACAAAAGGGCAATGTTTATATAGTAATAACTATTTTGAAACAAACTTCTTGAGAATCTAAATCATAAAAAAGTTATTATTTTGTCTAGAGCGTAAAAAAAACAAATTGTGAAAATTCTCTAACTCTTGAGAAGTTTTATAATTTTTGAAAAAGATATTCAGAAGCATATATCTACATCACCAGAGAAATTGTTAACAAAAACAAAAGAATTTAGACTACATCATGTTAACTTCATATATTGGAACATTGCATACTAATGTATATATTAAGCAAAAAAATTGATATTATATCATAAGAATTATTTTCCTCAAGTACTTGTGTTAAGTAATATACCCTCCTAGGTTAGAACAATTTACTTCATATGAATAGTGGTACCTCATATTCCGCTAAACTTCGAAATTACTAAACGACAATATATTACACCAAAATTTTTAAAATGCAAGAAAAAGAGTGGAAGATTAAAAAAAATTGTGGTTGAAGAATGAGAGGAAACCCCTCTATTTATAGTCAACAAAGGGTAGTCTGAACATGTATTTTTTGTGTTTTATTTGAAAAGTCATGACCTTTCCGAGAAGTCACAACCCTTTGGAAAAGTCATAACTTATTGAAAAAGTCACAACTTTTTGGAAAAGTCACAACTTATCGAAAAATTACAACCCTTTGAAAAAAGTCACAACTTATCAGAAAAGTCACAACTCATCGAAAAAGTCAAAACCTAAGTTAGGGATATTATAGTAATTTAACATTCAAGTTAGGTGTTCATAATTTTAAGGTAATATAGATGTATATATTATATATTATTTGGATTAGTGTTGCGCACCGATATGGGGGAGAGTTCACACAACTCACAACCCTCATAAACCATGTCTTACCAACATGGGTACATGATCATACTTTTTAGATGAATCCTTAGTGCCTTCGGGCAGAGCTTCATGGATCCACTTAGTTGAGGTGTCCTATATCCCGTCACAGTATAGGACAGTTCTGGCAGCGTGAACAAGACGTTGTATCATTACGTATCTTAGAGTGATTGTTGTCTATTATATAATCTCCCAATATAGTTAAAGTGTAATTTTATACATCACTTATTATGTTAACGTTGAGAGAATGAGAAAGTATTTTGTAAAGTTAAATGGTTTCATTCCTCTAATGCTTTACATTTTGTTGAGTTTATGTTATATCTATTGCAATCATTTCTTTCAGTTATTTTACCTCAGCTATATTACATATTCGTACATTCAAATGTACTGATGTCATTCGACTTGAAACTTTTGTGATGCAGTTATAGGTGCTCAGGATTATCAACAGGCATTTTATTGAGATCACTTTGCGCTTCAGATAGCGTCGGTAAGCCTCATTGCTTTCTGGAGGATTTCACATTTCTTTTCTGTTATTGTTGAGTTCTATCGGGTCTTGTCCCGACATCTATCTTATTATTAGAGGCTTTATAGATAGTTAGAATTGATTAGTCTCTCAGTATGTTTCTTTCTGTTTTGAGATCTTAAAACCTATTACTTATAGTTTATTAAGTATTTCTAAACATTTATTTGAGTTGAGTTTAATTATGTATTCAAAAATTATTTATGCTTGAGTTAGTCTTCACTAAATAGTTAGCAATTCCAAGGGTTTGCTTTGGGATGAGAAATGGTTCTCAAGTACCGGCCACGTCTAGGATGTAGGTTGGGGCATGACAAACTTGGTATCATAGCACATAGTTCAAGAGTCCTAGGGTGTTTACGGAGTTGTGTTTGTAGAGTCCTTCTTATCAGTGTGAAGCACGCCACATCAATAATTGGGAGGCTATGACATTTAGGAACATTTTAATTTCTTCTTACTCTTGTTCATGCGATAAAGTACAACTCTATGAATGTTTTTGTTAACTTATGCTTACACGTGGCAATGTTTGAGGTTGATTTCTTAGCGCACTTTTTTCGTGAGAGATAAGGGAAGTCAAAGTGACAGAGTTCATGAATCTAAAACAGAAAGCAATGAGTATGTAAGAGTACAGTCTCAAATATACTAGGCTATCCTGCTATGCACCCGAGATGGTGGCGGATATGAGGAATAGGATGAGTTTGTTCATGGCGAGGCAATCTCGCCTATCCAACAAGGAAGGTAAGGCAGCTATATTGATAGAGGACATGAAGATAGCTAGACTTATGATTTATGTTCAGTAGGTTGAGGAGGATAAGTTAAAGGATAGAGAGGATTTTCACAACAAGAGGGCCAAGAAAACAAGGAATAAGACGAGCCAACAAAAGATCAAGAATGGGCAACGATCATCTTTTCAGCAAAAGTCATAAGGACATGCTCCATCTTCAACTAGTGAACGTTCACCAAGAAACAAGAACGATCACACGAATTAGAGTTCATAGAATTTCAGAGCTCAGGGTACTCAGTCTCACGGTAGTGCGGCACAAGGGGCTACATAGCTCATCTGGATGGCTCGAACGGCTATTTCAACCGTGGCCAGATGAGTCATTATATGAGAGAATGCCCTATGAATAGATAGGGTAATGGGGGCAATAGAGCCCAATCTTCATCAACAGCTCCAGCAGATAGAAATACCCAAAGAGGAGCTACATCAGGAACATGCGGAGGTACAAACCGTGTGTATGATATAGCTAGTCACCAAGATCAGGAGAACTCACCAAATGTTGTCACTGGTATGCTTAAAGTCTTTAGTTTTGATGTTTATACCTTACTTGATCCAAGTACGAGTTTGTCTTTTGTGACTCCTTATGTAGCCATGAGGTTCACCATTTCCCTTGAATAACTTGTTCAGCCCTTCAATATTTCCACACTTGTTGGTGAGTCTATTCTAGGAGAAATAGTCTATTGTGATTGTACCATCTATATAAATCACAAGGACATCATGGCTGGCTTAGCAGAGCAAGATATGGTGGACTTTGATGTTATTCTAGCAATGGACTGGCTTCATGCTTGTAATGCCTCAGTTGATTGCGGAACTCAAGTAGTCAAGTTTCACTCTCCTAATAAGCCTATTTTAGAGTGGAGAAGTAGTTTAGCAGTGCTTAAAGGTCATTTCATTTCATACCTTATGGCCAACAAGTTAGTTTCTAAAGGTGCATCTATAAGTGATTCTGAGTTAATTACTCTAGTGTTGAGCCACCTCTTATTTAGTCAGTTCCAATTGTGAGTGAGTTTCCAAAGGTCTTTACATACGATCTTATCGTAGTCCCTCCTAGCAGAGAAATAGACTTCAAAATACATAGTCTCCCCAATACTCAACCCATTTATATTCCGCCATATTAAATGGCTCTATTTGAGTTAGAAGAGTTAAAATATTTTCTTGATAAAGGTTTCATCTGACCAAGTGTCTCACCTTAGGGCACTCCAATCTTATTCGTGAGAAAGAAAGATAGTTCTCTTAGGATGTGTATTGATTATTGCCTATTGAACAAGGTCAGCATAAAGAATAAGTATCCCCTTCCAAGAATTGATGACCTTTTCGACCAACTTCATGGTGCCACTTGTTTCTCTAAGATAGACCTCAGATCTGACTATCATCAGTTGAAAGTGAGAGAAAGTGACATCTTGAAGACAACATTCCATATCCTTTATGGTCATTATGAGTTCTTTGTTATGTACTTTGGCTTGACTAACGCTCCTGCAACATTCATGGATCTTATGAACAGAGTAGTTTAGTAGAATCTCAACATATTCGTTATTGTATCTATAGATGACATATTGATTTATTTGAGGAATAATGAGGATCATGCTAATCATCTCAGAATTGTCCTCCAAACTCTCAAAGATCGAGAGTTATATGCCAAGTTTTCCAAGTGTGAGTCCTGGCTGGAGTCCATGGTGTTCTTAGGCCATATTTTTTCCGGTGAAGGAATTCAAATTGACACTAAAAAGATAGAAGTGGTGACAGAATTGGCCCAAACCCACGTCTCCAACCAATATTAGGAGTTTCTTAGGATTGGCTGGTTACTAAAGAAGGTTCTTCGAGGGGTTTTCATCTATTTTGTCCCTATTGACTAAGTTGACTCAGAAAATAGGTAAGTTTTAATGGTATGATGCTTGTGAGAAAAGCTTTAAAGTATTGAAAACTAGATTAAATATTGCTCCAATGTTGACACTAATAGAGGGTACAAAGGGTTTTGTTGTTTATTGTGATGCGTACATAGTTGGAATTAGTATTGTATTGATGTAGAATGGTAAGGTTATATCCTATACCTCCAAACAACATAATATTCACAAAAAGTACTACCCGACTCATGATCTTGAGTTGGCAGCAGTAGTTTTGCTCTCAAGATATGGTGTCACTATCTCTATGGAGTTCACGTAGATGTGTTCACCAACCAAAAGAGTCTCCAGTATGTTTTAAGTCAGAAAGAGTTAAATCTTTGATAAAGGAGATGGTTAGAACTACTCAAAGATTATGATATGAGTATTTTATACCATCCATGCAAGGCTAATGTTGTTGTTGATGTTTTGACCAGGTTGTCCATATGGAGTAATGCTCATGTCGAGGAAGGCAAGAAATAATTAGCTAAGGAAGTTCACAAACTTCCACATATAGGAGTTTGTTTGTTAGATTCTAGTGAAGGTGGAGTGGTAGTGATTAATGGGGCCAAATCATCATTAGCATCAGAAGTGAATGAGAAGCAGGACAAGAATCTAGTTTTACCTGAGTTGAAGGCAAATGTTCATAATCAGAAAGTTTTGGTCTTTGCACAAGGGGAAGATGGTATATTGAGGTATCAAGGTAAGATGTGTGCTCCAAGTGTGTATGAAATCTAGAGAGAATCATGGTAAAAGCCCATAGTTCTTAATATTCGATTCATCCAGGTGCCACAAATATGTACCATGACTTAAGAGAAGTCTATTGGTGGAGTGGCATGAAAACTTGCATTGCCGAGTTTGTTGCTAAGTGCCCCAATTGTCAGCAAGTCAAGGTTGAGCATCAAAGGCCATGTGGTGTAGCTCAGAATATACCCCTTCAGGAATAGAAGTGGGAGATGATTAATATGAATTTGGTTACTCGTTTATCGTAATGTTGCAGACATCATGATTCAATTTGGGTTATTGTGGACAGGATGACCAAATCATCCCATTTATTAATAGTAAATACTACTAATACAACAAATGAGAATGAAAAATCTGCACATTCAGGAGATAGTTCGACTGCATAGAGGTGCTCAGTTTACCAGACAGTTTTAGAAGTCATTTTAGAAAGGTTTGCATTCGAAGGTGAACCACAATATTGTTTTTCATCCTCAAATTGATGGTCAAGCAGAGCACACAATTCAGAGCTTAGAGGACATGTTGAGAGCTTATGGTTTGGATTTCAAAAGTAATTGGGATGACCACTTGCCTTTTATTGAATTTGTGTATAATAATAGTTTCCATTCCAGCATTCAGATGGTTATGTTTAAGACTCTATATGGGCGAAGGTGTAGATCTCCTATTGGCTGGTTTGTGGTTGGCAAAGCTGAGTTGATGACTAGATCTGGTTCATCAAACCATTGAGAAGGTGAAGACAATTCAGGAGACGATGAAAACAGCACAGAGTCATTAGAAATCCTATACTAATGTTACAAGGAGAGATTTGGTGTTTGAGGTTGATGATTGGGTATATCTGAAAGTTTCACCCATAAAGGGTGTTTTCAAGTTTGGTAAGAAAGGGAAGCTTAGTCCCTAATACATTGCTCCTAACAGGATATCCAAGAGAGTTGGTAATATAGCTTATGACTTGGAGCTACCATCCGAGTTAGCAGCAGTCCATCCAGTGTTTCAGATTTCTATGCTAAAAAAGTGCTTGGGTGATCCTACACTTGTTGTGCCTACTAAGAGTGTTATAGTAAAGGACAATTTGTCCTATGAGGAGATTCCAGTTCAGATCATTGATTGTCAGGTTCCTAATTAAAAACTAAAGAGGTTGCATTAGTCAAAGTCTTGCGGAGGAACCAATTAGTGAGGAAGCTACTTAGGAGGCTTAGGAGGATATGAAGAAGAGACACCCTCACTTCTTTTCCTCTTAATCAATTCCATACTAAGGAACTAACTCTTTATAAGGTACTCTTTAAGTTGATATGTTGATGTTTATGCTATTTGCATGCTTGTTGCTTTGTGTTTGGTTGTTAGACACTTTCCCAGCCTTTCATGCTAGTTTGAATCCCATTCAAGGACGTGTGGTCCCAACAGGGAGATATTGTAACACCTCAGACTTTGATAAATGGTTAAAAGGGAAAACGGACAAGTCCACAAACCCAAAATGGACCATGGAACCTTCACAACACCTTAGACGGCTTGTTTAGGGGTCCAGGACCCGTCATGGGCATTGTGAAGGACTATCATAGGCTGCCAAGGTGAAGGTCACCTAGACGAGACCCTAGACGACTCATGGTGACTTGTACGGTCCGTTTAGGGGTTCGTACTAGTCACCCATAATTTTTTGAATTTTGGGTCATTTTAAAATGATCATATCTCTCAGCACAAAAGGTATTATATGACCCATGACCTATTAAATTAACGGTCTTTGAGTCTTCTTTCCGATGCCACCAAGTTTGCCTCATTTCAAGTTTAGAGTAAAAAGTTATACCCGTTTAATAAAGCCTTGTCAGGCAGCTGCAACTTGACGACCCACTAGACGGCCCGTTAATCTTCATATTGTCCTTGAACCTCCCATTTGATGCACATTTTCAGTTTTAAAAGTTGGGTCAGTTTGGTCTTTCCCCTATGCGTTTGGTACTTAAACTATGTTGTTTTAACCCTTATTTGCGGAATCGAAGGTCGTTTCGCCAAGGTTTGATCCCTAAAGAGGTATGTGAGTTCTCATAGTGTTAGGTTTGTTCACCCACATTCCAATCATGTTATTATAGAAAATTTCGTTCTCAAGTTGAAGAATTTGATATTCTTAAGTTTTAGCCATAACATGAAGTTTTTGAGTTCTAGAGGTGTGAGTTTTTGTAAAGAATTTTAGTTCCTTGATGGATTTTACTGTGGGTTCTTTGGAGTCGTTCTGGGTTTATAAATTTTTTAAGATTTAGTTGATGAAACTGTTTTGGGTGTGAGTTGAATAGAGTTTGGGAAGAGAGGAAAAAATCGGGCAATGTGCCCAGGTCCACGTCGCGAAGACACACAAAATTTCAGTCCCGAGGTAATTATCCCTTCTCCATGTTGCGGAGAGGATACAGAGTCCTCTAGCTTGAAATATTTATGCTACCAAAAATTTAATTCCATAGCCGCGTCGCGGAGACGATACAGAGTCTTCTGCCTCTAAAATATTTATGCGTTGCACCAGTTTTCTTTAGCTTGGGTCTTCGCTCGTTCTTACGAACACACTATATTAACCTTCCTTAATCATTGAGAGTCCTACATCCCAAAGGATAACCCTTGAATTCATAATTCAAATTCAAGATAGAGTTAAGAGTCAAGTATTGAGAGTTCTTCGAGTCATTTCAAAATTCTTTTACAATCATTTTAAACTTGTTCTAAGACTTGAGCATTGAGTTTGAGGAAGAGTAGAGCTGAGTTAATTTTATTTAAAATGATATATGGGAACTAAGTATTCCCAAGAGTAAATGTTTTCACATTTAAGATGAGAGGAAACACCGATTTCCAAAAGAGTTTTCATGAGTAGTTTTAGCACCATCTCTTTTAAGAGAGATTTTTGAGTAATAATGTCAAACCATAGAAAAAGTTATGTGTTTAAACATATGAGCTAGTTACATTTTGGAGTAGTATTGATCATCGATATGGGGACGAGTTCAGATAACTCAAGTCTCCATAAACCATGTAGCCAACGTGGGTAGAAAGGGTCATACTTTTTAGATGATTCCTTAATGCTTTTAGCATAGACTAGTGGATCCACTTAGTAGTAAGTTCTATACCCCGACAAAGTATAGGACAATTCTGGTAGCGTGGGCTAGACGATGTATCATCACATAGCTCATAGTGATTGTTGTCGGTTAGAGAATCTTCAACTAAGTTATTATTATTGTGTCTTTCAATACACTGAGTTGTTATCTACATGTTTTAAGGATTTTCTTTATAATGCATCTTTATTACTGCTTTATATTGAAATGAGTTGAGTTGAGATGAGGTAAGTCTTTCTTTTAGTTCCAGTTCAAGCTTATGTATTATTTAGATTTCCCCTCGCATGATCGTACATTCAATGTACTGATGCCATTTGGCCTACATCGTTTTATGATGTAGATACAGGTAATCAGGATCAGCATCCAGCGCTTCATTGATCCAATTGAGCTTCAAAGTGTTGGTGAGCCTCCATGCTTCCAGAGGATCCCTTTTATCATTTCAGTTTGTTAAGATGATCGGGGGTCTTGTCCCGACATCTCTCATAGTATTAGAGGTTTCATAGATAGTTAGACATTATTAGTTTATTAGTCTTTTCAATAGTCTTGTTCATTTCAATTATTTTGTTATAAGACTTGAGTTGCCTCATTGGTCAGTTGAATGTTTCCTTTACAACATTCTAAGTTTTTTTCATGATTTTATCTTTGTTGAGTAAAGTCTTCCACTAGTAGTAAGCTACACCAAGGGTTTGCTTGGGGCCAACAATGATCTCGAGTGCCAATCACGCCCATGGTGCAGGCTCGGGGCGTGCCAACAATTTTTCAGGATGAACCCTATTCTTATGTACTAGTGAATTCTTATTGAGAATCTTAAAAACAAAAATTTACTGTTTAAACTGCGTTTTAAGGAAGTAAAGAGCAGTTTGAGAAAGAGTATAATGGAACTAAGTATTTCCCAAATATTTCATTTTTACATGAAGAAAAAGAGTTGACTTTTTTTTAGAAAAGTTAAAAGAGTTTTGAAAAAAATTATGTACAATGTAGTTACATCTTACAGAGGTTCCTTTTTGAGTAATTAACTCAACCCAGAATCTATTTTTACATTGAGCAAAGAGAAACCTTGTTTTCTAAATGAGCAATGAGTTTAAGAGATATTTCAGTGCAATTGCCTCTGTAACACTCCGTATCCGAAACAGACCAAAAATACCAGATTTTCAAAAGTTGCAGGTGCCACCGACGGAAGCCAACTACGCCTCAGTCAAATGACGGCGCATCAGTCGACTGACGGCCCGTCAGTCAGCTCCGTCGATGGCAAGTCAACTTTCAATCTTCAGTCCCAAATGATGGTCGACCAGTACGGACCGTCGGTCGACTGACAGCCCGTTAGTCAGCTCCATCGATGGGTGAGTCAATTCCAGCCTTTAGTCGTGAATGACGGTCGACCAGTACTGACCGTCAGTCAACTCACGGTTCGTCAGTCCCGTCGGTTGGTCACTCCGACAGCAGTTAATTCAGGGGTTTTTAGGTCTTTTCCTATTTTGTTTAACCCCTAAGCTACGTCGTTTAGACACTAAATTATGAGGTTTTAGTCAGTTTAAGCCTAGAAACATAACTAGAACTTACCTAAGTCATATCATTAATCAAAACTTAGAAAATTAGAAGCGTAAGAAGAGAAAGAGGCGACCAACCCTTACTCCAAGAACGCAACAAGTTTTTTTCAATTCCAGCCCAGAAATCAAAGGATTTCTCCGTGGAATGCATCACCAGGTATGTGGGATTTCACTAGTGGGTTCCTTTCACCCATTAGGTCTCTAGTTTTCAGTCAGTTTCTTGATTCCCTTATTATGACTAGACCTAGGGTTTCTTGAATGTTAGAATTATTGGGTTCTTAGCTGTTAGAATGATCCAAATCAGATTAGTATGTTAATATTCAGTTTATTGCATGAATTCTAGAAACCTAGCTATATATTTCTTTAGTTCTTGAATTACACATGCTAGGTCAGATATTTCAGTTATTCAGTTATACATGTCTCAATTATTAATGCATCAATATTAGTTTAATTGTTGCATTCTCAGTTTGTATGTTCAGTTCGAGCAGAGCTTAGTGGATCCACTTTGTTGAGGTATCCTATATACCGGTACACTATAGGACAGTTCCTGCAGCATGGCCAATATGTTGTATCAACACGTAGCTCATAGTAATGGTTGTCGGTTAGGAAATCTCCCAATATAGTTAAAGTGTAATTTTATATATTATTTATTATGTTAATTTTTGAGAATGAGAAAGTATTTTGTAAAGTTAAATAGTTTCATTCCTTCAATTCTTTACATTCAGTTGAGTTTATGTTATACCTATTTATGTCCTTTCTTTCAATATTTTGCCTTGGCAATATTACATATTCGTACATTCAAATGTATTGATGTCATTCAACCTACATCTTTTATGATGCAGATACAAGTGCTCAGGATCATCAACAGGCGTTTCGTTGAGATCACTTTGCGCTTCAGATAGCTTTGGTGAGCCTCCTTGCTTTCTGGACATTTTCACATTTATTTTCTATCATTGTTGAGTTATCGTAGGTCTTGTCCTAACATCTATCCTAGTATTAGAGGTTTCATAGATAGTTAGAGTTGATGAGTCTCTCAGTATGTTTATTTCTTTTTTGAGATCTTAAAAACTATTTTATACTTTATTAAGTATTTCCCGACATTTATTTGAGTTGAGTTTAATTATGTATTCAAAGCTTCTTTATGCTTGAGTAAGTGTTCGGCTAAATAGTCAGTTAGGCCAAGGGTTTGCTTGGGGATCAGAAATAGTTCTCGATTGTCGGACACATCCAGGGTGTAGGCTTGGAGCGTGACATATTTGTACTTGAAAATTAAATAATTATATATGTATGTTAACTTGTGAACCCCTAACAAAATTGATTGGTGGTTCAATAGTAAGAAATGGACCTTGGAAATGCTTTTCACACTAGAGTTATGGGTTCGAACCCGCCTCTCTTTTTTTAAAAAGTAAATTTAGAATTCACAAACTCTTGGATGCACCTATGCCAACAACAACAACAAGGTTAATCATGTTAGTTATCACCATCACCAATTTCCATATAAATTTTTTTAAGCAATTTATTAATATAATATTAGATAAATTTAGTGTTCTATTTGAATTTTGTGTTTATAATTTTTTAAACGAAGACAAATTTTATATATTCAATTGTTGAGAAAATATATAATCTTAACTATTTAGTATTCAGATCTTAAGGCAATATCTTAATATTCAGACGTGTAATCAATATAATTTTTTTGATTTTATTTTTTATTTTTATTTTCTACAGTGAATTGATCGACAAGAAATAGTTTAGTATGAAATGAGCAACTTAGGTGTTTTTTATTTGCATAACATATACCTTTAGTAGAAATACCCGCATCTTAACTTCTCCTTAGTAGATTTTCAACTAGGTTTTCTAAAAAATCCTCAATAAGAAGTAACTTCTCTTCAATCTCAAATTATAATTCCAATTCAACCACTCCATATTATTCTTTCAACAAATATTATTCGAATAGTTGCATATATTTTCTAGCACGAAAACCTAGCTACAAGAACTTTTTCAATTACAAGTTATTTAAAAAAATTAGATATTATTCTTCATCAGAATCAGAATTAGGAGATGATAAAAATATGTTAGTTGATGATCATCATAATGAATTTTTCAATTACTACATATCATATGATTATACTAAGTTTCTTGAAGAATTATCCAAGGGAAAATACATCTTAGCAGGACATAAGGAAACTTTTTCATCAATTCCAAAAGAATTTCAACAATATCACCCTTCAGGATTTCCTCAATCAAATTGAAATACTATTCAATTCTTCATATGAGTTGCCGCAATGTTAAATGTTTTTTATATTTTTGTATACTTGTAGTGATAAGGGGCATTATAATTTCAGACAATGATACATTTTTTGTTGATGGGTTGTATAGCTTGATACGACATATCAAAACTTTGTAAGTCGATGTAGAACCTCAAATTATTAATGCAACAATAACAACAATGGAGAACCTCAAATTATTAATGCAACAACAACAACAATGGAGAACCTCAACATATTAATTAAACAACAACCACAACAAGGGAAGAATGTTCAGATTTCTACAACTTCTTTTTGAATTGGAGAGAATGGATGAGCAGACAATGCGTGTTAAGATTTTAGTTCGGGCAAAAAACTTAAGCATACAAATTAAGTTTCTTAATTACCACTATATGACAATAGTTTTTCTTTCGCCTGTATAACAATAGTTTTTTTTCAAAGTTATGTTTTAATATTAAAAAAAAAAAAAAACATCAATGCGTGCTCCAGATTTATGATATTCCCCATTTTTCTCAAATCCCATGATTTACTCAAATTAGTTATAAATATTCTCTCCTATCAATAAAAGGTTTCTTAACAAATATAAAACTCTCTTTCTATTCATTCTTCAATCATGCATACCAACAATTATTCAATCCTAATTCAACATAAAGGACGTTGGGATGCATCAGGTATTAATGATAATTCAATATTTAATTGGTGTTTTTTAATCGTGTAATTGAAAAACATGATCGTTGTTGTTGTTATTCACCAATTCCGTGATTTGATTTTTTTTTATTAATTGTTTGGTTTTTTATATGGTTTTTAGATTCGGAATAGAAATAATATATAGTGATTATCTGTTTTGGTAATTGATTTGGTGATTTTTTTTTTTTAATTATCAAAATTATGAAAGCATATTCATTGTACTACTGGTTTTTTTTGTGTCATTTGGTGTAGGTTTTATTGTGCAGGATTATGGTGAACGTATTGATAATATAAGGGTGCGTAATGATAAACACCATATTACGTTAAAAATCACTTTTAAAAAACTAAATGTTGTCTATCTGGAGTTGTTTAAATAATGGTGTAATATAGGTTGATCTTTTATTATTAATTATTTGGTTTATTGTATGGTTTTGAGATATAGAAAAAGAATATTTAGTGATTATCTGTTTTGGTAATTTATTTGGTAAATTTAATCGTTTTTAATTATCACAATGATGGACTGCATTCAGAGTTGC
>JAJOOR010086798.1:0-20618 GCA_036250505.1 Solanum acaule | reverse complement strand
ATGCTGAAGTTAGAATGTGTGCTAGACACATCTGGTCTAATTGGAGTAAAAGATGGAAGGGAGAGGAAAGGAGAAAACAATTCTGGAGATGTTCGAAGGCAACTTTTGAAGTGAAGTACAGTGAGGAGCTTTACAAAATGAGCAGACTTGGTAATGAAATTAATGATGATTTATTGCATTATCCACAAGTGTCATGGGTTCGAGTATTCTTTCAAGAGCATTCCAAATGTGATGCAGTTGAAAATAACATGTGTGAAACCTTTAACTCATGGATCTTATCATGTAGACACAAATCTATAATAACCATGTTGGAGGAAATTAGGAGAAAATTAATGACTAGAACTGTGGATATGGTTAAGTTTGCTGACACATGGATATGTGATATTGCACCTATGGCTAGACTTATGTTGGAGGAGAATAAGGAAAAGTCTAGGGCATGCAAGGTGCTGTGGAATGCTGATGTTGGATTTGAGATTGGAGAAGGGCAGTATAGGCATACAGTCAACTTGACTAATAGAGTTTGTAGCTGTAGAACTTGGCAATTGAGAGGTATTCCTTGCCAACATGCTATTTCTGCTTTGTATCATATAGAACAGGAACCTGAACCACTTGTGGAGCATTGGTATAGGAAGGATACATTCTTAAAGGCTTATAGTCATTTTATTCAACCAATTTCAAATATGAAGATGTGGCCTGAAACTAACAATCCAAGGATTGAGCCTCCTGAACCTAAGCAAATGCCTGGTAGACCTCCAAGAAATAGAAGAAAGAGTAAAGATGAACCAAGAAAGAAGTATGGAAAGATGTCCAAACAAGGGTTGAAAATTACTTGTTCCAAGTGTAAACAACAAGGCCACAACAAGAAATATTGCAAGGTAAAATAACTTATTATTTGTTTATGCCTTTTTAAAATTCTTGTTGAATGTAATGAACAAACTTTATGTTTGATATTTAGGTTGGTGTCCATACTTCACAACCAGCTAGCCACAGTTCACAATTTACTGCTGGTCAAAGTTCACAAGGAAGTTGCCATCCTGAACCAACAAGCTCCTTCCAACCTGGACCAACAAGATTCAACCAACCTGCTTCAACAACATCAAACAGTCATGCTTCTTCAACAACAGTTTGTGGTGATACCAGTAGAGTTAAGAGGGCAAGGGAAACTGCAAAAACAAGCCAACCACCATCATTTGTGGATACAAGTATTCTTGTTACAAGAGGAATAACCAGTCAACTACCTACAAAGACAAGACAAACTGCTGGACAAAAAAGAGGAAGAATTGCAACTGGAGAAGATTCTGCAAGAGGGGGACCAAAGAGGCCAACTAATGGTGGATCAAGTAATGTTGGATTTGGCATCTACACAAGTGCAAGTGGAACCCAAATACTAAACGTAAGTTTGTTACAAACTGTCTCTGAAATGAATGCAAGTTTATATATTAATTTTGGTTTTTTCTTCAAAAAACAGCTTGGGACTTCAAGTCAAAAGATTCTACCAACAGGTTTAAGTTATAAGGATGCAAGTTTAACGGGTATAGACCTTGGTTTTAAGCCTAGAGGCTTGAGATGGAAAAACAAGGATGTTGTCACCACTTCCCAAGTGCAGCAAATGGCAAACAAAAAGAAGTAGCACCAACTTAGAATAAGTTGATTTTGGGCCCTTATTTTGGTACTAGTAAACACTTTTGTGAAGGTTGTATGTAGCTTTTGATTATGCTAGCTTTATTTTGGGGACCTTATTTTGGTACACTTTTTTTGAAGGTTGTAGCCTTGAATGACATGTAGCATAATGCTAACTTTGAGCTCATTATGGAGCATGCAATATAACTGTCTATGTTTTATGTAATTTGGGTGTTACATTGTGACGAATTTGACCAATTGTATGTGTAATTTGGCTATTTGCTTTTGGTGTTAGTGAGAACGAATTTGAGATTTGTATGTAGCCAAAAAACCAATTTTACTGCAACAACAACATAGAATTTCATTGAATCCAAAATGCACATTTACATAAAAAATTTACAGCAACAACAACATCAAAATACTACTTGATCGAACACCAAATACAACATCAAAATACTACTAGACTGAACACCTCAAGAACACTAACAATTAGGCTTCAATTTCCATATTCCAAACATCAGCAACCCAGTAGCAACGACACCAACAATAAATATATTTCTTGCTCGCTTTAATTTTTCATCAAAAGCATTGACTTTCTTCAACAATCCCCACATTACCCTGTTTGCTTGTGGAGGGTGTCGATCTTCATACCAAAGAAAATAGTCACAACCACCCATTTTCTATAAAAACCAATCAAAAAGAATTAGATGCTAACAATTAATCATCTAATTGACTTGAAAAAAATAAGCGAACAAAGAATTTTACCTTTGAAATTCTACAAGTAAAAAATCTACGCCCTGGATTTAATTGGGTCCATGAAGTCTTTAATAGTGCTTCATTACCACACCTACAATATCGACCTTCATCCACAGATGCCATGGAAGAATTGGAGAAGCTCGACATGAAATTATTAAGGGCCAAGAATTAAAGAAAGGCTGAAGAAGAGAGAAATTGGAAAAGAATAGACAAATTGGGGTCTTAGTTATGGTACAATTGGAGAAAAAATAATATAAATAGATGATATGGAGTAATATTACCGTTGGGGACGCCACATCAGACGAAATTTTGATGTTTACGCGCCTTGAATGAGTGAAAATCACGCGACACTCCACCTGTGCAAAAAGTGTTAAAGTAACACATGGGAACCCTACGTTAGGTGTTTAAAATGAAAATCCTTCAGTTGAGGTGTCTAAGTGAAAGATCGTGCCAAGTTTAGGGGGCCACCGATGGGTTAGCCCTTTTCCTTTTGTTGAATTAATAATTTCATATGTTATTTAGTATCCACAATTCATTGCTAATAGACTCTTGCTTTCCCTAGCATATATTCCATATTCGTTGAAGTAGTTGTTTATATGGTATGGAGATTTTGAATATAGATACGTGATTTTTCTAACTTCTATACAAGATACTGTCTTTATAGGGATCTCTTCCATCAGGCACTCTCAATTGTATCGATTGCCCTTTTTTTTTTTAATTATGTATAACTTACATAAATCCCATAGTATAAGACCTAAATTACATCATATTCCTATTCTTTTTCATTTTACAAAAATCCCTTAAAATATTAGTCATCCGGATACATAAGATGAGTCCGGAGCCTAAAGACAAAAAAAAAATTGATAAAAATTTAAAAAGGGCACATCAAATTTTTTTCTAACCAAAAGGGCAAAATCGCTACTGACGTAGCAATTTTGTTTGACGCCGTTAACAGATCAAAATCACTGCCCTATCAACGATTTTGTTCAACTTCTTTTTCTTTTTTCAGAAAATCGCTGCCCGTGCAACGTTTTTGAGAATTTTCTTTTAAAAAAAATTAAAATCGCTGTTATGGCAGCGTTTTTATAAAAATAAATTTATTTTATTTTTTTGGAAATAGCTGCCTTGACAGCGATTTTCGTTAATGTTTTTTTTTTAAATCGCTGTTGTTGCAGCGTTATTATAAATTTTGTGGAAAAAAATAATTTAGTGGCAGCGATTTTGGTGGAAATTTTTTTCTTTTGATTTTTTTTTATGAAATTTCTGTCAACTAGTCAACATCTAATTGTAAAATTTTATTTGGTGGATTTTTATTTTTTTTCAGAAAATCGCTGCCCGTGCAGCGTTTTTGCGATTTTAAAAAAAATAAAAATAAAAATTGCTGCTATGGCAACGTTTTTATAAAAACAAATTTATTTTATTTTTTTGGAAATCGCTGCCTTGGCAGCAATTTTCATTAATGTTTTTTTTTATATTTAAAATTGCTGTTGTTGAAGCATTTTTGCATGATGTTTCTTTTCCTTTAAGTTATGTCAAATCATTACTTTTTAAGTTAGGTCAAATCAATTATATAATTATAATATAAATGTAGTGTACTTACAAAATATTAAATTATCTTTTTACTTTTTTAACTCACTTGAAAGATTAATTTAATCAATATATTTAAAATGCAACAAGACAGATTAAATTCATGTCAACAAGTATTTAAAAACGATAAATTTGTTTTTATAAAAACGCTGCAACAGCAGCGATTTAAAAAAATAAATAAAAAAATTAACGAAAGGCAGCGATTTTCAAAAAAATAAAATAAATTTGTTTTTATAAAAATGCTGCTATAGCAGCGATTTTAATTTTGTTTTTTAAAAAAATCGCAAAAACGCTGCACGGGCAGCGATTTTCTGAAAAAACCAATAAAAAATGTTGGACAAAATCGCTGATAGGGCTGCGATTTTGATCTGTTAATGGCGTCAAACAAAATCGCTACGTCAGTAGCGATTTTGCTCTTTTGGTTAGAAAAAAAATTGATATGCCATTTTGAAATTTTTGTCAATTTTTTTTTGCCCTTTAGGCTCTGGACTCTACATAAGATTCACCCGGATACATTAATTATGATACATTATAAAACTTGTCTGTTGCGCTTAATATGGAATATTAACATAAAATTGATTTTCTTTCCCATAAATCACGCAGATCTGATTGATATCAATTCATTCCAATCTGTAACAGATTCACAAAATTCAAAATTCAGATTTTCATCTTCTCCATCAATTCGAAATTGTAAAATTTCCACGGGAGGAATTTCCCTTCTTTGTGTTGTTGCATCGATGGAACGATTGGTGATTTTCAACTATATAGAAGGGTACTCTTATCTGTTACTCATTTTTTACCCATTTCTTTGCCCTTTCTTCTTTCAAGAATCCCAAAAATGACGTGCACTTTGTTCTCTAAAAAAAAATGAAGCAAAAAACAACTTTAATATGGAAGAGAAAGAAAGATGATGGGTCTGTGAGGTGTTCACTCAAGATTGAAGTAATTGATGATGCAACAATGATTGATATTTCTCAAGTTGGAAAAAGTTGCTCAATTGATAAAAAAAATAGCAAGGGTTTTGATGGAAAATAGGAAGAAATAGGAAGAAAAAGAATGCAAATCAAATGGTTGCGATAAAAGCAAAAGTTAGGAATATGATGACTAATGGGTACATCATGGGGAGTGCAGGCGTATGGATATATAAGAAGAAACAATGATTTGCCATATGGTGTTTGTGCCATTAATTCATTGACTTTTTAATTATCTCATTATCCATCTCCGGCCATTCAATCACCTCCTTCACCATTCCCTCTGTCCTCTCCACCATTGGTATATAGTTTTTTTTAATGTATCATTGTTATAGTTTTGTTTTGTCGTTTTGATGTGAATATGTAAGTCATGATACATTAGTGGTAAAAAACCCGTGTGTATTGTAATTTTGTATCTATAGATTATGATGTGGTCATTATTTTGTATTCGGATGTGATTTGTATAAAAATGTATCATCATAATATATTGTATATGATACATGTAATAAATGGATTAACAATTGAGACAGATCAGATTTGAATAACGAGTGTGTGTATCACATATTTGTATAATGTATCAGGTTATTAATGTGTATATTGTACATATAAATAGTGTAACAGTTAAGATATGTAAATTACTTGTTTTGATCAAGACAAATGTGGATGATACATAAATATATATCAATCTATCTTGGATTTTTGTGAATGGTTGTATCATTGATAATTTTAATGTACCTAGTACATGTTATAAGATGGTTACAAAATTGTGTCGATATGTGTTAGTTTGTTGTTAGATAGGTGTTGCTTTGAAAATTGAAAAAAATGTATCACTGCATTTTTTAATGTTTGCAGATTGTTCCATGTTGTTTGAGTTTTTATGTATCAAGATTATTATTGGGTAATATGTACATATACATCACATTCTAAGTTGGATAAGAATGAACAAATATTAAAGAGTGTAGATACATAATGCACAAGTGATTTGTTTGTCTATATAGCCTTTTAAATTTGAATAAGATTGATGATACATTGAAAAACTTGATACATGCAAATGATATATTAGGTAGTGTTTATATATCAAATACATTTATATTAAACATGATAAAACTAATCGAAGATTCAACAACATTATAATTATATATGTATCAACACCTTAAATATGAATATGATACATTGCATAAAACAAGGATGAATGGAGAATCAGATACAATGGAGAATCATATGTATCAGGAAAAAAAAGGGTAAAAACAAATTTTTTTTGAAAAAAACGACAATGGAGAATATGAAAAGTACCTAATTCAGTGGTTTAAATTTGATTGACTAGAGAGAATCCTTTTGAAATTCAAATTGAGATGAAAATTGTAACTGATAAAATTGTGGAGTGAAATTAGGAGAGATTAAAGGAGTGAAAAAAGGAAGGAAAAACATGGGTTAAGCCTAAAATACTTATGTATCCGGATGACTTGAAAATTGGGTGAAAATAAGGGATTTTGGAAATATTTTAAAATGGTAGGGAATAATGGAAATTATGAAAAATAAAGGTGTGTATATAGGTAATTAATCCTAAAATGATTACATTGTTGATTGACCGTTGGGCTTAAAAGTTTTTAACAGCCATTATTTAAAGTTGAAAGCTCAAAATTTATATAAACTAAAGTATTTCGATTATTTAAGTTTCAAAGCTAAATAATTAAATGTGTGTGAATTTTCTTTTTAAACTATCATTAATATTTTATCGAAACATATCTTAACTATCAAGTGTATGTTCACTTTTCCTATCTGAACGCATAATGATATTTCATGTTGGAAAGTGAACAAGTGATAGTTGAGTTGTATTTTGATTCAATAAAAATTTAGTGATAATTCAGATTTCAGATAAAAAGATCACATCTTACAATTCATATGAAACTCAAAAAACTTATATATATATATATATATAACCATTAACTCTGAATATTCACGTGATCTTCTTTCTTTCGGAGCTACTTCATGGTAAAAACTTACCAACATCACGTAGATGCATCAAACTAATCATTGATTAAATGTTTTTTTAATTTTCATCTCCTATGATTAATTCACATGCTCTGTAAATAATATAGTGAACAACTATTGTTGAACAGAATGGGTAGTTTCTAGTTAGATGTGTAGTTATTTTGAACCTAAGCAATATGCTCCAGAAGAAGATTTTCTACAAAATCCAAATTTTATAACTACAAGGAAAAATTCTATACATATCTAAAAAAAAAATTGCTCAGCCAACAGCGAGAAGTAAAAAAAATATGATACACACAAAATTGCAATATACGCCCGTTTGCTGTCAGTTAATTCAAAAGGCATCTCACTCAAGGATGAGTGATATCTCTTGTGTTAATTAAGTAAAATATTAAGTGATCCTTTTTATTCTTGTAGAAAAAAAATGGTCTTTTTACTCTGGACTCCGCTTTAACATAAGATTGTCGATTTTCATATTTTCTTTATTCCTTTCTTTTTTAATTTCTTTATTTCGCTTAATGTTGTTATCATTTCAATTTTGTAGAAGTTAGTATATCTCCCAATTTTAGAAAGATTTAGAATGCATTTTATGAATGGTATTATGATACTTGAGGGAAAATTATGAACTCTCTTCTATTTGTTTGATATTTTTGAAAATTACATTTTCCTTAAAATCACGAAAAAAATGACAATCTTATTGATCCATACCAAGCTAAAGAGGGTATAAAGGAGAAATAACATGATTGTGCTTGTGAGACAATAGTTTTCCCAACTGGACAATTACTGTTGTTTATGTTTTTTTATTCCATGTTAATTGTTATTTCCTCCATTTCAAAATAAATGTTTTTTAAAAATATATACGTCTTTTAAAAATATTCTTTCATATTCTTTTTTTGTGAAATAAAAGAAAACATTGTTTTAAATGCAAATGTTTTTTAAGATTATTATTTATCACATTAAATATAAATGTTTCATGTTCTACAATTTTAATATTTAAATATAAAAATATAAGATGAAATTAATGCTCTTAATAAATATTAAATGTGTATGGAATATATTGTAATTTTTACCAAATTTAGAGAGTAGTTTTCTAAAATTAGTTGACTTAATTATGATTATGATAATTGTTAATATAATATAATCTTGACTTTAAACTTTAAATAAGACACGCCAGATCCAATATACTCATTAAAAATAAGTTTAAAATATAAATTGAACATAACTTTTCATTTTTATTGAACATATAAGTAATTCAAAGTGAAATGTGCATATCGATCGCTAAAACTTCTAATTAGTAAAATAATTCAAAGTGAAATGTGCATATCAGACACAACACTTATATGTGTTGGTTTTGTTGGTTCTGTTTCTGAACTTTTAACCGCATTGCAACTGCTTTTCTGGCTTGCTCTTCTGAAACATACAGAGCCTCCGAAAGTTTTGCCAAATTATCATTGATATGGACCTCTTGAAGTGCTCTGCCATCAGAGGCAATACGCCTATCAAGTGGGATTGTGTAACCTTTGGGATTCTTCCAGTTTGATATACAAGGGGGAATCTTCCAATCCTGTTGGTCCTTCACCGTGACGGGACGAGCAGGAGAATGCATAAGGGGCACAGGTGGGGAACCTAGGGACCTTCTTGTGCTTGAGCTTGGGCGGATCGATAGGGTCCACCAGCATGCCCAACATCTTAGTAATCCTCTCTTGGGAATTATTAGGCTGGTACTTAATACACTTTTGAGAATGTGTGGGAATATGATTTCTTCTTTGCACATTTATAATCTTCTCAATGGTGTTACGTGTTTTTAATAATGTATTGTATTGTACTGTTTTAATGAATGCAGTGTTTGGATAGGTTGTTGCTCCGTAGCCATTAGGAGAATATTTGAAACTTATTGTTATAGTGAAGCAATTTGGATCTTGTCGATCCCGTGGTTGTTACCTTTGGTTTGAAGGGTTTTTCCACGTTAAATTTGATGTTCTTTATTTTTGGGTTTATCTTTTCGTCACAACAAGTGGTATTAGCGACTCAGTGTCACGTTCAATTATGGAGTTAGGTTCAATGGTTCAATGATGGAGCCAAGTTAGAAACGGGTGTTCATGTTGGGGGTAGTTCTAGCCGCAACATATTTGACAATAATGAAGATAGAGGATCTATGTCGAGACATAGATTTGATAGAGGAGATTTTGGTTAGCAGATAAAAGCTGTTGAAGATTATGTGAAGAAGGTAGAGCAAATTTATTCTGTCAGAAATTCAGGCCAAGGGAAGATTTGTTGGGTATTCGCTATGGTAGTACGGAGAGGATTACACTAGTTAGCTAGACTGTGATTATTAGTAGAACAGTTGATGTAAGTAGACTATCTGCGCTGAAGGTTAATTGGTAAAACGAATACGGAGTGTACATTATTGCTTCTTTGTAAATTTGTCATGTCACTTTGTTTAACTCTTCAATTCCTCTAGTCATTTGGTTAATTGTTTTATGGAATGAAGA
Organism: Solanum acaule; assembly: GCA_036250505.1. Classification (NCBI taxonomy): domain Eukaryota; kingdom Viridiplantae; phylum Streptophyta; class Magnoliopsida; order Solanales; family Solanaceae; genus Solanum; species Solanum acaule. The sequence continues at coordinate 11,200 of JAJOOR010086798.1, read as the reverse complement.
AGGCCAACTAACACAAACACCTTATGCAATAGTCGCTCAAGATGACTCACGGAACTTCACCACGAGAATGAATGCAATCTTGGAAGCACCAAGTAACAGCATTGATAATACACAACATGGAATGGACTGCCATAAAGAGCATACGCTGATCTTAATACCTTCAATTTGTGTAAATTTTGAAGGCTACCCTATACACAACTCACAAGATATAGCAGAAAAAATGTTACAGGCATTGTGAAATCTTTGGCATTATAGACTTGATTCGCCGTGATGTAACAATCCTATTCAAGATTGGTTTAATTGAATCATGCATAGCAGTGCCTAGGTAGTATAATAAAATCACAGCACAAAAAAAAATAAAAAAAATATGAGAACAGATCAATAATCATTCTTTTATTGTGTACTCCTATTTCCCTTTTTGTTTTACGGTGCTGCCATGATCTAACCTATTTTCGTGTCACGTAAACCTATGCCATCTCGAGGAGTATTTCATGAGATGGTTGTGTCTGAAGCCTGAACTGCATGGTAAGTACATATATCTTTCCAATGCATTAAATAAATAAATTTTCTAGTTTTATGTTGCTAGAGTACATGTGGGGATAACTTTCTGTCGTAATTTTTTTCGGCAGGCTTACTGGTATTGGAAATCCAGTTCCTTTCCTCAGCATTTGCTGTTGCAAAATTTATACAGAAGGGAGGTTCCTTCATAAATTATTACATGGTATGTTTATCATCTCTGATATTCAAGAGTATTAGTGTTTCTTCTGATGCCAAGAAACTTATGTTGTTTCTTTTCCCTTTTCCGCAGTATCATGGAGGAGCAAACTTTGGACGGACTGCTGGCGGTCCATTTATTGCTACTAGTTATGACTATGATGCACCTCTTGATGAATATGATATGCACTTTTTCTTTGTAATTTTGTTTAGATTAAGTTTCTTCAGTTAGTCAAATAGCTGTCAATTCTAACTTCTTATGGGTGAGATTTCTTGAGTATCGAGTCCATGATTTAGAACTAGGAAGAAAACTCAGAAGAGACCATCTGCATTTGGTCTCTTTTTAAAATTTTCCATTTGGTGTATAGGATTATTGCGACAACCTAAATGGGGTCAGCTGAAAGATCTGCATAGAGCAATGAAGCTTTGTGAACCAGCTTTAGTCCCTGGAGATCCAGCTGTGACAGCACTTGGACACCAGCAGGAGGTGAGATTTAACTGAGTGCTTCTTGAACTGGTCACTATTACAACGTTCACAATGAGATTAACTGGAGCCTCATTGTTTCTTATACAGGTCCATGTTTTTAGGTCAAAGTCTGGCTCGTGTGCTGCATTCTTTGCAAACTATGACCAACTTTCTTTTGCTACCGTGTCATTTGCAAACAGGCATTACAGCTTGCCACCATGGTCAATCAGCATTCTTCCCGACTGCAAGAACACTGTATTTAATACAGCATGGGTAAGAAGAAAGGCTATACTTCCTCCCTGAAAGGCTGAAGTAGTTATGCTGCTTAGAGAATCATTCATGACCTGGAGATTGCCATCTAACTAACTGATTACGCTATTGATTCCATGTGAAGATTGGTGCTCAAAGCGCTCAGATGAAGATGACTCCAGTCAGCAGAGGATTGCCCTGGCAGTCATTCAATGAAGGACAGCATCTTATGAAGACAGTAGTTTTACAGTTATTGGGTTATTGGAACAGATAAATACAACAAGATCATGTCTGATTATTTGTGGTATTCAACTGAGTAAGTGCCTATGTAGCGTCTGACTCCTCCACATATTGAATTAAGAAAAGCACACACTTGAATTACGTTGGATCTGCCACGTGTTTATGATTGTTTTTCTGTCTTCAATGTCAAGATTGATTCAAGAGAAAAGTTTTTGAGAGGCGGAAAATGGCCTTGGCTTACGATCATGTCAGCTGGCCATGCATTGCATGTTTTTGTGAATGGTCAATTAGCAGGTATGTGGCATAATTAATTGTATTTGACGTGATTTACAATTTGAATCATTTCTTGTGCGCGTTATACTACTGGTTATATGTTAAAAGTAAAAAGTAGTGGACCATTTTCAGTTTATCTGTTTGTGTTAGGACCGAAATAGGCAGGTGTAACGTGGAAGCTAGCAAAGCAAACCTCGAAAGACCATGAGTAAGAAGACAAACAAGAAATATACAAAGACACGAAGATTTAACGTGGTTCGGTCAATCGACCTACGTCCACAAAGGAGATGAGCAATCCACTATATAAACATGAGAGTACAAAATATAGAGAGAAATAACTTCAACCAATTCACTCGGAATACATGGGAGGTTCACACAAGTGATAACGTATCAAGCTTGTGACCCACAAATTCTCCCCCTAACCAAAACTCTCAAAGCCCTTAAGACTACATTGTGAATGTTGATTAAATTAGAAAGAACAAACCTCTGTTTATATAGTTCTAAACCTTTTCCTACAAGAAAAGGACTAGCCAATCTAAAACCTTTTCCTAAAAGGAAAACCTATTTATGGTAAGAAATTCAGGGCAAATAAAACCCGACAATTTACTGTAAAATTTCTTAAATCAAAAGCTGAGTGTTATTTGGTCTCGTCAAGCAAATACAATAAGTATACAGTTTGTGAAATAATAATAAAAATAAAATAAAACCCCTATCAGTTATCACCCTTACGCAGAGTAGCGGTTTTTGATATTTATATCTCTCTTTGTTCAAATTTCTTGCAGGAACTGCATATGGAAGTTTAGAAAAACCGAAACTGGCTTTCAGTAAAGCTGTAAATCTGAGAGCAGGTGTTAACAAGATTTCTCTGCTGAGCATTGCTGTTGGCCTTCCAGTGTGTTCTCTCTCACTGTCGTCCTCTTACTTTATTATGTATGCATATTAAGTCTAATGTGTGCTTACTTAGCCTCCTTACTCATGCGCTCAACTGCAGAATATTGGCCCACATTTCGAAACATGAAATGCTGGTGTTCTTGGGCCAGTCTCACTCAGTGGTCTTGACGAGGGGAAAATAGATTTAACATGGCAGAAATGGTCTTACAAGGTTAGTGTGTATAAAATGTTCCAAAACAAGAAACCAGATGCTCCATTGTATGGTTATCTAAACTTCCATATTTTTTATCAGGTTGGTCTTAAAGGAGAAGCCTTGAACCTCCATTCACTCAGTGGTAGCTCATCAGTTAAGTGGGTTGAGGGTTCTTTGGTGGCTCAGAGACAGCCACTCACATGGTACAAGGTGCATACCTCATATTTAGACCTTCTTCTGTACCAACTTAGTTGTATATTTTGACATCTAGTCATTCCTCTGTAAGATGAATTACTTAAATCTTCTTGAAGCAGCTGTACGCTTCTTGAATTTCTTGGCTTAAAAGACCAAAAATTTCTATTGAATCTGTGTTATTTATACAGAGCACTTTCAATGCTCCAGCTGGAAATGATCCTTTGGCTTTAGACTTGAATACCATGGGCAAAGGTCAAGTGTGGATAAATGGTCAAAGCCTCGGACGCTACTGGCCTGGATATAAAGCATCTGGTAACTGTGGTGCCTGTAACTATGCAGGTTGGTTTGATGAGAAGAAGTGCCTAAGTAAATGTGGAGAGGCTTAGCAACAATGGTAAGTAATGGTAAACCTTATGGCATTTTCCTTCGATGTAACAAGAAGCTCCAACTTAACTTAACTGGGGAATTGGCATGCAAATGCGAGCATCTGGTAAAGTCGACAGACCACCAAGGCCTAAAGCTCACCTCTCGTGTGCTTCTGGTCAGAAGATCACTGCAATCAAATTTGCAAGCTTCGGAACACCACAAGGGGTCTGCGGAAGCTTCCGAGAAGGAAGCTGCCACGCCTTCCACTCATATGATGCTATGATGCTTTTGAAAGGGTATTTACAAATCTTACTCTTTGTTAAAAGAACCTGTTTCTTTTCATTGTTGAAGTTGCTATCTTCTGTAGAAACCTGATTGAACAACTCTCTATTTTTACCAGTATTGCATCGGGGAAAACTCGTGCTCAGTACCTGTAACACCAGAGATCTTTGGAGGTGATCCATGTCCACATGTTATGAAGAAACTCTCAGTTGAGGTTATTTGCAGTTGATGACACTGAGGATAAACAAATAAAGTGGTTTCATTTAGTTGTCTGAAGATATATATTTGAAGATTCATTACATATCAAAAAGTTGGCTTTGATGGAGGTGAAGTTGTACAGATATGCAACACACCTTTCCATTTGAGGTTCATATGAATTGCAATGGCCCAAGATTCTGTACATATTATGTTGGTTACTGTCAAGTTGGTATTGGTTTGCAAATGTAAAACAATAGTATAGTCATTGGTTCAAGTGCGCATCAAGATTGTGCTAGTGGGAGGTAGCAGGTTCTGGAGGAATAGTCGAGATTTGCACAAGCTGGCCTAGATACTACGGTTATAACAAAAGAAGCACATTGAGACTGATTCTTGATTAGTCCATGTGTAGATATTGTTACTGTTAGAATTTGCAAGTCTTATGGTTTCAGGATTTTCAGTATTTTAATACTCTTTATGTAAAAATAGCAATTATCTTTCATTGCTTTGTACCTGCAAAAATGCTACTATGATGTGAAATTACATGGAATTCTCTTCGACAGATGTTTTTTAAATCTTGTTCTTCAGTATTTTTGTGACTTTATCCCAGGCAAGGTTCAATATATTTAAATGTAACAAAATAGTTTTGTGAATTTACTGCTACATGCAGTTTTATTTCTTTAATACTACAACAACCTATGTAGCGTGATTTTATAGGTGAGTTTTGAGAATAAAGTGTACTCGAACCTTACTTATCTCGAAGGGAGAATAAAAGATTTTTCAACATACATCACTAAATACTTCCGAATTAATCAAAGATCTCCTTTATCTATCTAAGCACTTAATTTCAGGAAAATTAGTTTTGTAAGTTCTTTATATATTCTTTTGAATTGTGTTGTTTTTACGAAAGATATTTATATTTATACCTGACATATCTTTATTTATATATATATAAAAAATTATATTCTTTTATTTAGTTTGTAAATGACACAGACATCTCATTTTCGCTTAAAATTCCAAATTAAATTTCCTAATCGAAAATAAAAATACAAATGAGCATCCAAAAAGTACTTGTTTATATAAAATACAATGTATAATTGACTTATACATTTAGCCCTAACTCAATCAGGATTACCATGTCTAAGAACTTGTTTAAATTCACTTATCTTAGAAAATTTTAATTTGAAATACCAACTCCATTTACTTTTACTCAATCATTTTAAACTTTGCATGCCGTTAAAAAATATTAGTTGATGGTTAATCTTAGTTCTTAGGAAAATAATTTGAAAATTAAATCATTGGAGGATAAAATATTTTTAAAAATATTATTCCCGCTGTTTCAATTTGTATAACTTATTTTTCTTTTTAGCCATTTAACTTTGGAGAGTAATTAGACTATTTTTGAATGGCTAGATGTGAAAGTTCCACCTGTTATAATAGAGTGAGTGACTATTCGGCCTAGCCCAAAATTTATCCTCCTGGGCCTTGGCTCCAAATATCTGAATCCTCAAAGCGCAGCCTTATAGCTCCGAAAAGCTTTGGACGAAAATTCAAATATTTCCATACCATCGCGCCATTTTCAAAAACCGAGAAAAACAAAATCAGCATTCTCTCGAAGGAGCAATGAAAGAAGCATTTCCCAGTAATGGTGTACGGGAAGTTGCTTCCACTCTAACCGTTCTCTCTGCCATCGGCATATCCTCCTCCAAGTAAGACAAATTCGAACACAAGACTATCAATTCAAATTTTATTTTCTATTTTCAGTTACAGAGTTGTTATTGATCAGTGATCAGCTTGTGTAATTCTGAGGTGTATTTCAGAAGCAATAGCATTACTGAAACTTCGCATGAGATATCTCTGTGTAATTCAGCTTCCAAGTCGAATTCGAAAAGCAAATCCTCAGAGTCCTCGATTTTGACCTCTTGAGTGCTCATTCGTAGAGAATAGATTGCAATCTCGTCGAATGAATATGATTGCTGAGTTTCGTGACCAGATAATGAAGCTTAAGGTGATATTTTAATATCTTTATTTTTACGCTGCTATTGTGATTTTGTTTGGTTAAACTCCTCTATTACTAGTTTGCATAATCTAAAGTTGAAAAACATATGGCAATTTGTTGTGATTTATAAATCTCTGCTATTTCTCTAAAAACAGCTGAAAATGCTTTGGTAAAGTTGGTGCATTCTGTTGCAGTGTCTGAGAAAATGTTTTGACAAATTTGAATTTGCAATCTGCTTGGTTTAGTAAAATCTTATAAGTTTCATCCCTCACATCACATGGCTTGTAATTTTGAAGCACACTACAGCCAACGTCTTCACTGCCTTAGATCGTAGTTTTCTAAACAGTTTCGATCGCTTAGAATTCCGATCGACGGAGTTCCGTTTCTCGATTTGAGAAAATTGATGCTTATTGTGATTTCATTTTTCTCAAATTCATTTATTACTTTCTGAATTATTAAGTTTAAAAAATGGAACATTCTTTCTTCCCGTAGTTCCGAATTAGTTTCATCACTCTTATTTCACCTTGTAGAGATGTATTTCATTATTCGGATACATTGAGACAAATAATTTATATTCTACTCACATTTTTATATTAATTATAAATTATCTATTTAACCCTTAATGAAATGATTTACACCACACAAATTTTTATTATTCATTTTGGATCACAAGTTTTAAAAGTCTTCATTTTTTTCTTAAATTCTGTGTCAAGTCAAACTACCTCACATAAAGTTACTATTTTCCTTTAGTACTTTTGAAGACAGATTGAATGAATAACAAAGATCAACTCCCTACCTATGTGTTTTCACATTATAAATTATTTTCAGATATGTCAATATGGTTGATCCTTAATTATTCCCCTAAAAATCTAGCTTATGTGTAGCGGAGCATAAATATTATACAAATGTGGAGCATAATTTATAAGACATTATAATTGCCATGAGAGGTAAAAATTAAACATCATCACAAAATATCTTTCCTAGCAAGTCCTACATAGTTGTTTGACTATGAATATATTATTTAGGTACTTTATTCGGAAATCCTCATTTGACCATAAAATACCAATAACAACTCGATTTTTTTTTTTTTGAGATCTTGTAAAACACCTCATGACTTGTTTTCACTTTTTACTAATCCTTCGTCCCATTGTATATGACACCGTTTGACTTGGCACAATATTTTTAAAAGGAAAAACTTTTGAAACTTGTTGTCTAAAGTCATCCTTACATATTTTTGTAATTGTAAATTATTTTATTAAGGATAATTTTTTTTTTTTGAAGATAAGTTATTTCAATAAGTTAGCATTTTTTTTGAGACGTACTAAAAAAAAAGTGGTATCACGTTTAAAATGGGACTGAAGCAATATTACTATATTTTAAACTATTATCCCAACTTTTTATCTTTTTTACAAAAATCAGCCCATTTATTCATTACCTCTAACTTTTTACTATAATTTTTTTAAAATAAAATAAAATAGGCAGTTTTTAATTTTCATGGCAAACGCCTACTAATATATTTGTACGCATATATAAAATGATAAAAACAGGGGTAAACTCCACAGTTTAGTTCGAAGCGGTTAATAGGGGAGTTGAAATCAAGAAACTGTTCTTGAGCTTAGAATCTTGAACTTGTATCGCAATGAATGTGGAGAAAGTGATGGAGGGTATAGCTACCTTGCAATTGGATTCGTTTTTGCAATTAACCTCTCTCGCTCAAGATCTAGGCCCTGTTAGAACCAGATTAGAGTTGATTCCGCTACTGTGTCGAGTTCAAGATGATGACCCAAGTTACCTTCTAATAATTCTGGCCCACTACTTGGGCGACTTCATTCCATTAGTGGGAGGGATTGATCATGGTTACGTTTTGCTCATACCCTTGGAGAATATTTGCACGGCAGAGAATAATGATGTTCGAGAAAAAGCAATGGAGTCTCTTTGCACCATAGGTAGCCAGCTTAGGGAAGAACACAGTACAGAATACTTCATCCCGTTAGTAAAGGTACTGTACTGGTAATGTATTTCTCTTCTCCGGGAGGTGTTCCTTCATGACATTCTTTTCTGTTTGATATTCCAGCCGTCTATTTATTTGTAAGTTAATGTAGTGATCTATGTGTTATGATCTTCTCTTTCTCATTTTGTGTTATGTTATAGAGATTGGCTACAGCAGAACAAATATGGTCTACAGCCCGAGCCACTTCATGTGGGTTATTTCACATAGCTTATGCCAATGCCTCAGTTTCATTACAAAACGAGCTGAAAACATTATACATCAAACTATGTCGGGATCCTTCGAATAGGGTGAGGGAAGCAGCTGCAATAAAAATTGGAAAATTTGCTGCGACTATTGAGCAACCGCATACACAAAAAGGTTGGTCTCTTGATATGTGTTTCTAGTAATTTTTTTTGAGAATAATGTGTTTCAAGAAATTACTTCTGTCGTTTTAATAAATTACAAGTTTTTGCTTTTTGAAAGTAGTTTATTTTTGTTTAAAGCTTTTATTGATCTCAATTCCATGTAAGAATTTCTTTCTAGTTCTGCTTCTCTTTGGTTCTTTTCTGTACAGAGTAATATTATAGTGGATAAGGAAACCAGTACAATTGACTGATCAGTTCTTATGTAATGCACATTTCACGTTGGATTGTAGAGCTAAATAGGGGGTTTTCAACTATAATTAGTGTGAATGAGCTTGATGTTGGTTCTAAATCTTGTGAATCAGCATACACAAAAAGGTTGGTCTCTTGATGTGTTTCAAGTAATTTTTTTTGAGAATAATGTGTTTCAAGAAATTACTTCTTTCGTTTTAATAAATTACAAGTTTTTGATTTCTAAAAGTAGTTTATTTTCGTTTAAAGCTTTTATTGATCTCAATTCCATGTAGAAGAGTTTCTTTCTAGTTCTGCTTTTCTTTGGTTCTTTTTTGTACAGAGAGTAATATTATAGTGGATAAGGAAACCAGTACAATTGACTGATCAGTTCTTATGTAATGCACTTTTCACATTGGATTGTAGAGCTAAATAGGGGGTTTTCAACTAAAATTAGTGTGAATGAGCTTGATGTTGGTTCTAAAACTTGTGAATCAGCAAACACAAAAAGGTTGGTCTCTTGATATGTGTTTCAAGTAATTTTTTTTGAGAATAATGTGTTTCAAGAAATTACTTCTTTCGTTTTAATAAATTACAAGTTTTTGATTTCTGAAAGTAGTTTATTTTCGTTTGAAGCTTTTATTGATCTCTATTCCATGTAGAAGAATTTATTTCTAGTTCTGCTTCTCTTTGGTTCTTTTTTGTACAGAGAGTAATATTATAGTGGATAAGGAAACCATTACAATTGACTGATCAGTTCTTATGTAATGCACTTTTCACATTGGTTTGTAGAACTAAATAGGGGTTTTCAACTAAAATTAGTGTGAATGAGCTTGCTGTTGGTTCTCTTTTAGATGAACATTCTGTTGGGATATCAGCTGTGAAGGGGGGTTGTTCAGCTTCAAGGAAGCTATTGGAGCCACAAGAATTGGTAGTTGAGCATGCTCAGGTAGCTCACTAAACATTGAATGGATTTGATGGCATGCATTTTCAGTGTACTTTGGTGAAAAAACTTATATTCATTATCTGCTTATCCATTTTAACAGGATGAATATTGGGGAGTTTTTCCTATGAGACCAGAAGAACTAAATGAACTGTGTAAGGCAGTTGGACCAGATGCTACCAGGTAGTAAATTATGGTGCTTTCCAAGTTCCCCAAACATTTTTTGGTGCTATGTCTTAGTGTTTTTTTTGTGAAAATTAAAGGACGGATTTGGTTTCTGCCTATCTCTGGCTACTTTGTGATGATGATGACGAAGTCCGAAGAGCTGCTGCTGGTCAGCTCAACCTGTTTTGCCAAATGTTGAGTCCTGAACTTCTTTTCAAGAAAATCCTTTCTTGTGTCATGGTATAAACTCATACTTGCTCTTTGTTTCTAATTTATTTCCTTTCCTTCATTTAGTAATCTGTTATCACATTTACTTTTTTTTTTTGTCTCAGGTATTCTCGTTACCAGATCCATCCCAGTATGCTGTTTCAGCTAGGGCTACCTATTTGGTCTTTTCCTTAGGAAAGGTATAATACTAATATCTTGTTTTATATAACTAGATATCTAACATACATTATATTTAACTTATGTTTCTTTTAAATAGATATGCATGATTATGCACAGAGAACAATTAGCTTTGAGTTGGGTATTGGATTGCTTGATGTCTTGTTGGAGAACAAGACTCGAATTTGCCTCTGAGAAAAGTAACCGTCATCCGATCGAGCATATAATTCTTGTGGATAAGTTTACGTTTCTAGTGGTCTCTATGTTGTTATCTCTATGTGACAACGATGAAAGTTTGCTCGGTCTGATTTCCAGCAAAGTAATCTGTTCAGATTTATTCAAGGTTCTGGCAAGAGCTGAGAGGTTTATAGTCCAGGATGATGTTGTCACTTCAGAGGTTTTGAGGGCTGAGAAGCAAATAGTCCATGGTGATGTTGTCAAGGGATTGCATGAGTTCCTCACCAAAGTCATAGATTACCAGTTTACTGTTACCTTCAAGAACTATGTTTTTCTATTTGATGGAATTAACTTTTTCTAGTAATGAATATGTTTTACTGTAGTATTTGGGATTGCATGAGTTCCTCACCAAAGTCATAGATTACCAGTTTACTGTTACCTTCAAGAACTATGTTTTTCTATTTGATGGAATTAACTTTTTCTAGTAATGAATATGTTTTACTGTAGTATTTGGGATTGCATGAGTTCCTCACCAAAGTCATAGATTACCAGTTTACTGTTACCTTCAAGAACTATGTTTTTCTATTTGATGGAATTAACTTTTTCTAGTAATGAATATGTTTTACTGTAGTATTTGGGATTGCATGAGTTCCTCACCAAAGTCATAGATTACCAGTTTACTGTTACCTTCAAGAACTATGTTTTTCTATTTGATGGAATTAACTTTTTCTAGTAATGAATATGTTTTACTGTAGTATTTGGGATTGCATGAGTTCCTCACCAAAGTCATAGATTACCAGTTTACTGTTACCTTCAAGAACTATGTTTTTCTATTTGATGGAATTAACTTTTTCTAGTAATGAATATGTTTTACTGTAGTATTTG